>OX359280.1:29344979-29649979 GCA_947179155.2 Hedera helix | reverse complement strand
AGACGTAGTCGCTGGATTGCGTTGAAGATTCGAAGCCGTTCCAGAATTCCATCGTCTTCTCAACATCTCAGATAATCGGTAAAATAATCTAAACCTCTGATTAATCTGTTTTCGCATGGATCCTGTCTTAGGGTTTCAAAAAAATTTTAAATTCCGCTGCTTTCACTGTGTCGAAACCCTAACAGTGGTATCAGAGCTACTTGCGAAACGATTAATTCAGATTACATGATTTAATTGTACTCGATATATATGATATATGATGATGCATGTTTACCGATCTGAGTTTAAATATATGATATTTTACATGTATGCGTATTCTGAAAATCTGAAATATATGCATGTATATGGTTTCTGTTAATCGTATTTTATAAGGTGGAAGAACAATACAACTTCTGTTCTAATTGGATTAGAAGTATGAAGATTCGGTTTAATATGATTAAACGAAACTGGACATATATGATATGTTCTAGGTGTATTGTTCTGGGTATATTGTTTAATATGGCATATTGTATATGATTCTGGAATTGTTTCAGAAATTCATATACAATTTGCATGGCAGATTATATATGATTTTGGAATTGTTTCCGAGATTCGTATACAATCTGCAGTTCAGGAATTCTACAATACAGATTGTAGTTTGGAAAAAATTTCCAAACTACAATTTCCGACCCCGCTCGCTGACCGGTCAGCGAGACCACCGCCAGGGGGGGAGTCCCCCCCTTGGACCCCCCCGCCGTAGTGCACGATGGTCGTGACCCCAAATATTATTTATAATTTTCTTTAAATGATATAAATTGTGTTATGTGCTTATTGTGATATGCATGGTGCACAGTTATGGCCCTTTTGACCCATAGGATTAGTGGTTTTTTGGTTTTTTAAAATACGGCTTGCATGTCGTGCCTTTCTATATTCTGATGTAATATTCTCTTCTCATCTAAATCCCCTCGAATGTAACTCGAGGTTTCTTTATAACATGTAATGTACAAGTGTAATCAAGAAGACAAGATGACGATGGAGAGGAGACACACGTGAACGAGGAAGGTCCAACGAAGCTACTATTTTGAAGACCTTTTACCACCATAGACTGACCTTCAATCTTTTCATTAGCTTGAAAGGATTGACATAGGGTTGGGCCATAACTGTGACACGTTTAATTTTTGCACTTTATTTATGCTGGTATACGATATACTATGATAAATAACGTGCATGCTTAATAAGATTAAAATTGGTGAGATCTAAATTAATTAATAAAATCCCTCATAAAATTATTAAGTCTAAATCAGATGCCTTCCAATGAATGACACTCATCAAGACCTTGATCAATGAATGTAGGTTTGCCAAAGCAAAGTACCCCATTTATCTTGGTAAGATGCGATAGGATAATTGTGATATCCAAAATGTTAAAAGCATTGGGCCCGACTTAACTAAGTTATCTCAATAGGATTGTGGACTTAGAGGCATAGAGTTTGGCATGTACCATTAGATGGACTAGAACAAATGTTGTTCACCAAACTATCTAAGAGTTATATATGATATAATTGACAAATGGTTGTCTACCTAAATAATTATGTTTTAAGAGATTAGCCAAAGCTAACTTAAGGCGTAATAAAATATGGATCTTAGCTCACTAGAAAGATTTAATAAAAAATGCTTTCCGAATTAATGGTGAGGGCTATTAATTTGATTAAAATAGTGGGAGGTATATTTGGAATGTACTATTATCAATTACATAATATCAAAACTCTGCAATTTGACTTATTATTTTTGCACTTATAAATTGTAGATATCAATGGCAACCAACAACACAAATAGTCTTTCACTACGATCAGTCCTTGAGAAGGAAAAGCTGAGTGGAATTAATTTCCTAGACTGGCATAGGAACTTGAGGATTGTCCTCAAACAAGAGCGCAAGCTTTATGTCCTTGATGGGCCCATTCCTGCAGCACCAGCTAACACTGCACCACGTGCAGAGCATAATGCTTATAAGAAGCATCAAGATGATGCTCTGGACGTGAGTTGTCTCATGCTAGTAACTATGAACTCTGAGCTTCAGAAGCAACATGAGTTAATGGATGCTTATGAGATGATCGAGCATCTCAAGAAATTGTTCGCAGGGCATGCTCGACAGGAAAGGTATGATACAAGCAAGGCGTTGTATCACTGCAAGATGGGTGAACGTGATCCAGTTGGTCCACATGTTCTTAAAATGATTGGGTATATTGAGTACCTTGCTAGGTTGGGTTTTCCGATTACTGCGGAAGCCCAAACTGATCTAGTTTTGCAATCTTTGAACAGCAGCTACTCGCAATTTGTCATGAATTATCTCATGAATGAAATTACAAAACCACTTACTGAGTTGTTGAGCATGTTAAGAACTGCCGAGAACAACATGAAAAAGGCAGGACCCGATCCCATAATGATGGTGCAAAAGGGGAATGCTAAGGGAAAGGGAAAAGGCAAGAAGAAGATAGGATCTAAATCTGGTGCCAAACCCAATTTCAAAAACAAACAGGCTTTAAAACCTAAAGGTGGGGTAGCTAAAGAAGGTGATTGTCACTTCTGTGGAAAACCTGGACACTGGAAGAGGAACTGTCATGCATATCTGGAAGAACTCAAGAAAAAGAAAGGAAGTACGACTTCTGATTCAGGTATATATGTTATAGAAGTCAATTTGTCTACTTCTACATCATGGGTATTAGATACTGGATGTGGTTCTCACATTTGTGTTAATGTGCAGGAACTCCGAAGGAGTAGGACTTTGGCGAAAGGAGAGGTTGACCTACGAGTTGGAAATGGAGCAAAAGTTGCTGCACTAGCCGTAGGAACTTATCATTTATCTTTGCCCACTGGGCTAGTATTAGAATTAGAGGATTGTTATTTTGTGCCTGCTATGAGCAAAAACATTATTTCTGTTTCTTGTTTGGACAAGAAAGGTTTTTCGTTTTTAATAAAGAACAACAGTTGTTCGTTTTACTTAAATGAAATATGTTATGGTGTTGCACAATTGTTTAATGGTCTTTATATTCTTGCTTTAGAGATGCCTATCTATAACATAAATACAAAACGATTTAAATCAAATGATTCAAATCCGACATATCTCTGGCACTGTCGTTTAGGCCATATAAATGAGAAACACATATCCAAACTCCATAAAGATGGGTTTTTGGATTCATTTGATTTTGAATCATATGAGAAATACGAATCTTGTTTATTAGGTAAGATGACTAAAGCCCCTTTCACTGGTCATAGTGAACGGGCTAGTGATGTATTGGGACTTATACATAGTGATGTATGTGGACCCATGAGTTCATTAGCAAGAGGTAGGTTCTATTACTTCATTACATTTACTGATGACTTCAGTAGATATGGATATGTGTATCTTATGAGACACAAATCCGAATCCTTAGAAAAGTTCAAGGAATTCAAGAATGAAGTTCAAAACCAATTTGGCAAAAGCATAAAAGCCCTTCGATCCGATCGAGGTGGTGAATACTTAAGCCAAGATTTTGATGACCTTCTAAAGCAGTGTGGTATTATATCACAACTCACTCCACCTGGAACACCACAATGGAATGGTGTGTCTGAGAGGAGGAATCGCACCTTGTTGGACATGGTACGATCAATGATGAGTCATGCATATCTTCCAATAAGCTTCTGGGGTCATGCCCTAGAGACAGCTGCATTCACACTTAACCGTGTTCCTACAAAGACGGTTCAAAAGACACCATATGAGATGTGGACTGGGAAACGTCCTAGTATGTCGTTCATGAAGATTTGGGGTTGCGAGGCGTTTGTAAAACGTCTGGCTTCTGACAAGCTCGGACCCAAATCTGACAAATGTAATTTTGTGGGATACCCTAAGGAAACAAAAGGGTATTATTTCTACAAACCTTCTGAGAACAAAGTGGTTGTTGCTCGAACTGGTATTTTTCTAGAAAGAGAATTTGTCTCTAAAGGAAATAGTGGGAGGAAAGTAGAACTCGAAGAAATTCGTGAACCACAAAATATCATCGAACCTGAGTTGGAACATGAGCAGGAACCACAAGATATTGTGGAAAGTGAACCTGCTCAAATTACACAAGTCATTCGTAGATCTAGTAGGACACGCCAAGAGCCTGAGAGATATTATGGATTTCTTGTGACTCAAAACGGCGATGTGATGCTCATAGATCAGGATGAGCCTGCTTCCTACCAAGAAGCTATGAATGGACCAGATTCTGAGAGATGGCTTGAAGCCATGAAATCTGAGATGGACTCCATGTATACTAACCAAGTATGGACTTTGGTTGATCCACCCGAAGGGGTAAAACCAATCGGGTGCAAATGGGTTTTCAAGAAGAAAACCGACATGGATGGTAATGTACAAACCTATAAAGGCCGACTGGTAGCAAAAGGTTTCAAACAAGTTCAAGGTGTTGACTATGATGAAACCTTCTCTCCAGTGGCAATGGTTAAATCCATCAGGATCTTACTTGCTATTGCAGCCTTTTATGATTACGAAATCTGGCAGATGGATGTCAAAACTGCTTTCCTTAATGGAAATCTCCTTGAGGATGTGTACATGACACAACCTGAGGGTTTTGTCACTCCAAAGGATGTTAGAAAGGTATGTAAGCTGCAGCGATCCATTTATGGATTGAAGCAAGCCTCTCGGAGTTGGAATCTTCGATTTGATGAAGCAGTCAAAGAGTTTGGCTTTATAAAAAATGAAGATGAACCTTGTGTATATAAGAAGGTTAGTGGGAGTCAGATTGTATTCCTGGTATTATATGTAGACGACATATTAATTATTGGGAATGACATTCCTTCCTTACAGGCTGTAAAAACATGGTTAGGAAAATGTTTCTCCATGAAAGATTTGGGCGATGCAACCTACATTTTAGGTATCAAGATCTATCGAGATAGATCGAGAAAAATGCTCGGCCTAAGTCAAAGTACATATATTGATAAAGTGTTGAAACGGTTCAGCATGCAAGAGGCAAAAAGAGGACACTTACCCATGACTCATGGTGTAAAGATCTCTAAGGCCCAATGTCCTAAATCACAAGATGATGAGGAGCGTATGAGAAAGATCCCTTATGCTTCGGCAATTGGATCTATCATGTACGCAATGATATGTACTCGTCCGGATGTTTCGTATGCTTTGAGCATGACGAGCAGATACCAGTCGAATCCAGGTGAAGGTCACTGGACAGCAGTCAAGAATATCCTCAAGTACCTGAAAAGGACTAAGGATTCATTCTTGGTATATGGAGGTGAAGAAAAACTGGCAGTAAAGGGTTACACAGATGCTAGTTTCCAGACTGACAGTGATGACTATAAGTCTCAGTCAGGTTTTGTGTTTTGCGTTAATGGTGGTGCTGTTAGCTGGAAAAGTTCGAAGCAAGAGACAGTAGCCGATTCTACAACAGAGGCTGAGTATATTGCTGCTTCTAGTGCATCCAAGGAGGCTGTATGGATTAAAAAGTTCGTCACTGAACTTGGTGTTGTTCCAACCATTGTTGATCCAGTTGAGTTATACTGTGATAATGATGGAGCCATTGCACAGGCTAAGGAACCCAGATCTCACCAACGATCCAAGCATATACTTAGGCGGTACCATCTCATCCGTGAAATCATTAATAGAGGAGATGTACATATATGCAGAGTGCCAACAGATAATAATGTTGCAGATCCACTGACCAAGGCTTTGTCGCAGCAGAAGCACGAAGGTCACACTAGTTCCATGGGTATTAGATACATGAGTGACTGGCTCTAGTGCAAGTGGGAGATTGTTAGAGTTTATGCCCTAGAGGCTAATTATTTGATGTAATTGCTTAACATTTTTGATATTATATTTGATTGAATAAATGGATTATCTTATTATGATTTCATTTACTGCGTTAAATAAATGTTAACGTAATAAAAGCCCTTAGAATAATGATACGAATTATATAGCTTTAAGTATGTGACTTGAACATGAGATTATATAATTATAATTAGTATCATTACTCTTAAATGTCCCTAGTCGAGTATCATTGTTAATGGGACAACAATGATGCATTGAGACTAGTATGTGGATTGACTGATGGCCAAATCTCATTGGTTATAAATATATGAGATATTTGAGTCAATGCATAGGTACATGTTAGAGAACAATGTACTGGACTGACCCACCATAAGAATTCTACATGGAGCATTATGCAAAGTGTCATAAGAAATTCTTATAGTGACAATGATGTAATGATCCTCCGACCTGAAGTCACTATATTATTACACGAGAATTTATGTACTTTGATATCATCAAATGTCACCTTTAATAGGGTGGACAATAAAGGTGATCATTGGGTACATCATGAATCGTGTGAGGAATATGAGTGATCTAGATGGAATTTAACCCTCCTATATATTAGGAGTGATATCCATAGGCCTCTTGATTGAGTAGGACTATGAAATGCATGGCCATGCTCAAATATTGATTTGTTTCATATAGTCTACTCATTGATCAAGAAAACTCAGATTAAATTATGAAGAGTATGACACATTCCATGCCTCGAGTTTAATCTAGGATATAAGGTTAAAAGGATTAAATTACATTGAAACATTGGTCACGAAAAGGTTGTATCGAATCACCGATCTTATTATTATTTGGGTAGCAGTGATGCATTGCTAGATGCCGCTCACTGTTTATAATTTTATAATATGATTTTAAAATTATTGCCAACATAATAATAACCTATAGGGTCACACACTTAGAACGTAATTAAAAGGGAATTAATTTAAATTGTAAGTATTTTAAATATGTCAATATGATTGATAGTATTTAGAAATTACGAATTTAAATTAATAGGATAATTTGTATATATGTATATTAATTAAGTAAGACTTAATTAAAATATAATATATATAAATTCGGATTTTATTTTTCTATTTATTTTAGGTTTTAGTTAATTCCTATTAACTACTATATATATGATATATCAGTAGTCTAAAAGTCACGTAAAGAAAAAAACAAAAACCCTAGGCGCTTTCAGAAAGAGGCTAGAGAGAAAAATAGGTTAGAAATCCTGATCTTGGTGGCTAGTACCGCAGATCCCTTTCGCTGCAGATCGTGTGAAGGTTCGCGGATCGTTCGTGTGGATACCGTAGAGACGTAGTCGCTGGATTGCGTTGAAGATTCGAAGCCGTTCCAGAATTCCATCGTCTTCTCAACATCTCAGATAATCGGTAAAATAATCTAAACCTCTGATTAATCTGTTTTCGCATGGATCCTGTCTTAGGGTTTCAAAAAAATTTTAAATTCCGCTGCTTTCACTGTGTCGAAACCCTAACATAGGGACGGTGTAAGACCCCGAATTTTATGAAATATAAAATTTAATTTTTCTTCATATATATTTTTCATGAAACAGTAAGTGGTTAAATTGACGAAATTGAAAGTTAAGGATGCTATGTGCAAATTTTATTTTGACGGACAATATTCGTTTTGTCGGGGAATATTCGTTTTGTCGGGGAATATTCGTGCCGTACGACGGCGACGAAATAACTAATTATTGGTGGACCCCACAACGGAATATTTGTCGGATATAGAAAACGACAGAAGTAAGAAAGAGAACGAAGGAAAGAAAGAGAAAAGCAGCCAGGCGGCTGCTCCGCGCTTCAACATTGGTGTGCCTCACCTACCGCGCATAGTTATTTTTTTCTCCTATAAATAGCTTGCTCAGCTGAATAGAAAAATCACACCTAAAACATAAAATTTTTCTATAAGAATTTTATGAGTTTTCTCTGAGAATAGTAAGGTTATTTTGAGAGTTTGAAAGCCAAAAGGAGTGCAGGAATTTTTCAAGTAAGTGTTTTATTAAAGAGTAGTAATTTCATAAATTCCTATTTTTCACGGTATTCACAAATCTTCCTTTAGAAGACTCTTCTTTGAGAAGATTCATTTTTAAAAGCTTTCTTTGGAAGATTTATTTTGGAATATTATTTTAAAAACTATTTTAAAGTTGTTATATTATACTACAAAAATTATGTTAAATATATATAATTTTGATAGTTCATAATATACGAGTTATCATACACTTTGAAATTTATATGTGGTAATTACTAATTTTATTAAAAATATATAGGTTGATCAACCTCATTTAAATCAATATCCAGTCACGTGTTAAGGTAAGGGGTATCACTCTTTTCATCATCATAAATGGATATTATTTCCTTTCTTACTTGAAGGGATTATCATTCTTTGATTCTTGAAAATAATATCGTTTCTTTCTTGTGCCATTTATTTCCATGTATTAAATTGTGGGAATAACCTTACGGCGCGGTTTACCGCCTGTTGGTGAATAACCTTTTGTATTCATTCCTTATTAATCTTTGGGAATAACCTTACGGCGCGGATTATCGCATGTTTGGTGAATAACTATTCGTATTCAAATTGATGGGAATAACCTTACGGTGCGGATTATCGCCTGTTGGTGAATAACCCTTTTTATTTGTCTCGTGTGGAAATAATTTGTCTACACGAATTATCACATGACACTTTTATTCCATATTCGTAAGTGATATCATTTTCCTTTATACTCATAAGGGATACCGTCTTTTTCATCTCCCATTATTCAAACTTACTATGGTAAGGGATATTAATTCCCTTCACCTTTTGTTAATCAAACCTGCTACGGTAAGGGATATTATTTTCTTTCATACTCCTAAATCGAAACTTATTATGGAACTATTGCTTCTATAATTCCTGAAAATATTATATGTTCCATAATAGTTGAACTTCATTATTTCAACTGAACCTTCCTATTTACGTGAACCTTTCTATTGAACTGTAACCGTTATTCTGAACTGTGGATCTTGAATATCATTTTTAAATTTCACTCCACATCATGTTGACAATTTGGACATTATTTGAATCTGCACAAAGTAAACTTCTGATACTTATTGTTTATCCTGTTCTTCTGTTCATCATTTGTATCACTGTTATTTGTATTAATCATCAAGAATCAAGCTGTTGTGAATATCTGTGGCCGGGGGCACAGATGTGATATAATTGTTGAACAGATGATAGGTTAAAGGCGATATACTAGGTTAAAGGCGATACATCTGTTCGGTGTCTTTTATGGCACGTGGTTAATGTTCTCTTTGGCCCGTAGTGCAAAGATGAACTGTTGATTGGTATGATTATGACCAAAGGCTGAATCTGGTATAATCATGACCGTTGGTGTTATATTGAATGTCTTTGGCCCGTAGTGCAAAGATGAACTGTTGATCTGCATGATTATGACCAGGAACTGTGAAGTTGTATTATTTTGACTAATGGTATTTCAGATGATAAAAGTTGATGATATTTTTACTAAAAAGAGAAGCGAGTGGACATTATAGTCTGCATTATTCTTCTAATAGATTGCTCATTCCGCTGCTATTATTGATCTGAACGTTGATTAAGAATTTAACTGTAGTTTTTGATATAAACCTTGTAGTCTATTGTATTCTATCAAGAACTCAATTGTTGAAGGCTAATGATAAATTATTCGTCATTATCTTAGTCATGATATTTCTTACTGGGCTATTTGAGCTCACCCTTTCTTTTCGTTCCATTGTTTTTCAACAGGAGATGAGAACGTAACGGGGTCTAGCCGGGGAATGGAGTGAGAGTGCGGGGATAGCTATCATAGTCTTCACGTGTTATAAAATAGTTTGGCAATAATAATGAAGACTTAGTTGTGTTGTATTATCCACTGTATTGTTGTACGTTGTATTTCATTGTAATAATTTTGTTGTAGTCTTTTGACGACTCAAGTTTGGGCTGTGTGGGCTCAGATTTGGGGGCGTCACAGTTGGTATCAGAGCTTAGGGATATGGTCTTTAATGGAGATCTGGGGTAGAACTAGGAGGGGAGAGACGAATATAATCAGTCATTAGTGTGTCCCACCTAAATTAGATTTTATTATCTAATTAGTTGATCTGAATGTAGGGACATGAAGTGATGAGTCAGTTTGTTTAAACTAACATTTACTTTGTGACAACAGTTAAGTATGGCATCTGGAAATCAGGAGGTTAACCACGGAGTACCCGAAGTGAATGTAGAGGCCACAAACAATTCTTCTACAAACTCAGAGTTGAATAATTTGCCTAAAGCAAAAATTATTTGTATCCGATCTAAAGAAGAAGAAGGTGAAAGTTCTACCGTCGTTCTTCCAAATTCGTTCTTTAAAGGATATCCGGAACTTGCGGAAATTGTTGCCTTTAATTTGTTCGACAGTTGGAAACATATCATCACCTGGTTATGCTCGATAACAAAGGATCAGAATATATGGACGTTTCATATAAGTCTTTGGGATTTATGGTGTTCGAGCTATGATTTTCAAGATTATTTAAAAATGATGTATCTATACTTTTGGGCGTTACAATTTAGAGGAATTCAGGTTAAGTTAGTCACTATCGTGGAAACTGTAGTCTATCGAAAATACTATTTTAATGGAAATCATTGGTACGCTACTACTGATGAAGTTGAAGAATCTGATAAACAGTTCGTTAGAGAACTATTTCGTGGTATCCCCATGGTTGAAATACGTGAAGATCCGGATGAAGTATATGGGACTCGATTTGATGATGACTGCCTTGATGATCAAGAAATCGAATGAGGTGATGACCGGTAAGCTATTCATCAATTCTCGAGAAGTCTATGCCATGTTAGATATTGGCTCTATCCACTCTTTTATCTCACCTATATGTACTCAACGTTTAAATTTGCCTATTGAAAACTTAAATCTTGTCTTATCAGTTGAAATCTCATTGGGAGAAATACCTATTACATTTACTATCTATAAATCTTGCCTAGTTTAAATCAACAACCTCACATTACCTGTTGACCTTATTTCTTTGGAGATACATGAATTTGATGTGATTTTAGGAATTGATTGGTTGACTACCCATCATGCTAAAATTGATTGTTTTCATAAGATTATTAGTTTTCATATTCCTAATCAACCTGTCATGCAAATTCAAGCAACTAAACCATTGAAATCTATAACTATTATTTCTAGCCATAAAGTCATTCGTTTATTGAAAAACGGATGTCAAGCCTTTTTAGCCCATGTCATTGATTTGAACAAAAACACGTCAAACTTGAATGATATTCCTATTGTTAATGAGTTCCTGACGTTTTTCCTGAGGAACTTCCTGGCTTATCCCCAAACCGAGAAATTGAATTCTGTATCGATCTTGAACCCGATACTAAGCCCTTTTCCAAAGCCCAATACCAAATGGCTCCCATAGAACGCCAAGAGATGAAAGTTTGATTATTAGATATCGGTATCATTCGAGCGAGGAATGCGAGAAGAGTTTTCAAGAACTCAAAAGGAGACTTGTTTCAGCTCCTATTCTGACCATTCCATCAGGATCAGGAAAATTCTTCATATATAGCGATGCTTCAGGCAAAGGTCTAGGTTGTGTCCTTATGCAACATGGAAATGTTATAGCTTATGCCTCTCGACAACTCAAAGATTATGAGAAAAATTATCCTACTCATGATCTAGAGTTGGCAGCAGTCGTTTTCGCGTTGAAGATCTGGAGACACTACTGGTACGGAGAAAAAGTGGATATCTATACGGATCATAAAAGTCTCAAGTATTTCTTCACCCAAAAGGAACTCAACATGCGACAACGACGTTGGCTTGAGCTATTGAAGGATTACGACCACACAATCCAGTATCACCCGGGAAAGGCGAACGTTGTAGCTGACGCTTTGAGCAGAAAATCTTATGCGAGTACAAGTGCACTGCTGACTACACAAAAGCGTATTTTGTACGACTTGCAAAAGATGGAGATAGAGCTAAAGATACCAGGGACCCACTCGAAGATTGCTCACGTGCGAGTAGAACCAGCTTTAATCGATAAAATTAAAGCTGCTCAAGCTACCGATCCGGAACTGATAAACATGATAAAGAAAGTACAAGAAGGTACCATTCCCGAAGCAAGAATCGACGAGAAAGGAATACTTCGAGTCAACTCTCGACTCTGTGTTCCTAACGATCCTGAATTGAAGCATAAAATCATGATGGAGGCACACAACACGCCATTTGCAATCCACCCAGGAGGTACCAAGATGTATCGAGATCTTCGACATACATTTTGGTGGAACAATATGAAAAGGGAGATTGCAGAGTTTATCTCAAGGTGCTTAACTTGTCAACGTGTCAAGGCAGAGCATCAAGTACCTAAGGGTCCTTTACAACCACTTGAGGTTCCCGAATGGAAGTGGGAACACATCAATATGGATTTCGTGACGGGTCTTCCAAAAGTTTCTCAAGGCTTAGATGCAATTTGGGTGATCATAGATAGATTGACCAAATCTGCTCATTTCTTGCCTATACGAGAAAACTTTTCACTTGAACGTCTTGCCGGTATGTACATAAATGAGATTGTGAGATTGCAT
Organism: Hedera helix; assembly: GCA_947179155.2. Lineage (NCBI taxonomy): Eukaryota > Viridiplantae > Streptophyta > Magnoliopsida > Apiales > Araliaceae > Hedera > Hedera helix. The sequence goes on along the minus strand of OX359280.1, from coordinate 29,637,564 downwards.
GGCATGCCAGTTTCCATAGTTTCTGATCGAGATCCTAGATTCACTTCACGCTTTTGGATCAGTCTACAAAAAGCTATGGGCACTGAGCTACGATTCAGTTCTGCATACCATCCTCAAACGGACGGACAATCGGAAAGGACGATTCAGACCCTCGAAGATCTTTTGAGACTTTGCGTACTAGATTTCAAAGAAAGTTGGGATAAGTACTTGCCATTGGTGGAATTTTCCTACAACAACAGTTACCAAGCAAGTATAGGTATGGCTCCATTCGAGGCTTTATATGGACGCAAGTGTCGCTCTCCAGTATGTTGGAATGAGGTAGGAGAAGCAAAACTGTTGGGACCCGAGTTGGTACGCTTGACAACAGAAAAGATCCAAATGATCCGACAACGAATACAGACCGCACAAGAACGCCAAAAGAGTTATGCTGATCTTCATCGGAGAGACGAAAGTTTCAACGTCGGAGATCATGTATTCTTACGTGTTTCTCCATGGAAAGGGGTTACGAGATTCGGAAAGAGAGGAAAACTCAACCCTCGATTTATTGGCCCATTTGAAATCCTCGATCGGGTGGGAACTGTAGCTTACAGACTAGCCTTACCACCAAGTATGTCTCGCATTCATAACGTTTTTCACATATCTATGTTACGTAAATATGTGAAGGACCCAAACCACGTCATTGAGTTAGAACCAGACGTTATAGCAGAAGATTTAACGTATGAGGAGGTACCTATTCAGATCCTAGATAAGAAGGAGCAGATTCTACGCTCAAAGGTTATACCTCAAGTTAAGGTTTTATGGAGGAACCAAGATATTGAGGAAATGACCTGGGAGCTAGAATCCGAGATGAAATCTAAATATCCTTACCTCTTCGAAATGCCAGGTACGTCAATTTCGGGGACGAAATTTCATAAGGAGGGGAGGTTGTAAGACCCCGAATTTTATGAAATATAAAATTTAATTTTTCTTCATATATATTTTTCATGAAACAGTAAGTGGTTAAATTGACGAAATTGAAAGTTAAGGATGCTATGTGCAAATTTTATTTTGACGGACAATATTCGTTTTGTCGGGGAATATTCGTTTTGTCGGGGAATATTCGTGCCGTACGACGGCGCCGAAATAACTAATTATTGGTGGACCCCACAATGGAATATTTGTCGGATATAGAAAACGACAGAAGTAACCTTTTTAAATAAAAATAGTCAACGGTGTTAACTGTTAAAATACCGGTGATAAAAGAATAGTAGCATACGGTAAATTATGTTATTTTCTGTAGCACACGGTACTCTACAGTAGCACACGGTATTGCACAGTGTCTCATATTATTGGTCTGATAATTGACACCGTAACTGTTGCGCATCATTTCATCAATAATTGTCACTGCATAATATTTTATATTATCAATTCAATAATTGTTGTTACACAGTATTTTGCATTATTGATTCAATAATTGTCATTACACTGTATTTCATATCATCGACTCAATAATTGTTGCTGCACTGTTTTGAAAATTATTGAACCTAATAATTGTCACAGTAGCAAATACACTGTAATTTATATTATTAAATTAATAATAATATGTAACGTGTTTATTACATTATTGTTGAATTATTATAGCATTATTTTATTTTATATGCAGGATCCATAGGAAGAAAAATAAAATAAAATAAATAAATTTAAAATAAAAAAAAATTAATTAATTAATTATTATGTGAATAGTAACATGTGGACCCTATGTGGGGGCCACATGAGAAATAAGCATGTAAAATGCTTGCGGGAAGATTAGGTGAACGAAGGAAAGAAAGAGAAAAGCAGCCAGGCGGCTGCTCCGCGCTTCAACATTGGTGTGCCTCACCTACCGCGCATAGTTATTTTTTTCTCCTATAAATAGCTTGCTCAGCTGAATAGAAAAATCACACATAAAACATAAAATTTTTCAATAAGAATTTTATGAGTTTTCTCTGAGAATAGTAAGGTTATTTTGAGAGTTTGAAAGCCAAAAGGAGTGCAGGAATTTTTCAAGTAAGTGGTTTATTAAAGAGTAGTAATTTCATAAATTCCTATTTTTCACGGTATTCACAAATCTTCCTTTAGAAGACTCTTCTTTGAGAAGATTCATTTTTAAAAGCTTTCTTTGGAAGATTTATTTTGGAATATTATTTTAAAAACTATTTTAAAGTTGTTATATTATACTACAAAAATTATGTTAAATATATATAATTTTGATAGTTCATAATATACGAGTTATCATACACTTTGAAATTTATATGTGGTAATTACTAATTTTATTAAAAATATATAGGTTGATCAACCTCATTTAAATCAATATCCAGTCACGTGTTAAGGTAAGGGGTATCACTCTTTTCATCATCATAAATGGATATTATTTCCTTTCTTACTTGAAGGGATTATCATTCTTTGATTCTTGAAAATAATATCGTTTCTTTCTTGTGCCATTTATTTCCATGTATTAAATTGTGGGAATAACCTTACGGCGCGGTTTACCGCCTGTTGGTGAATAACCTTTTGTATTCATTCCTTATTAATCTTTGGGAATAACCTTACGGCGCGGATTATCGCCTGTTTGGTGAATAACTATTCGTATTCAAATTGATGGGAATAACCTTACGGTGCGGATTATCGCCTGTTGGTGAATAACCCTTTTTATTTGTTTCGTGTGGAAATAATTTGTCTACACGAATTATCACATGACACTTTTATTCCATATTCGTAAGTGATATCATTTTCCTTTATACTCATAAGGGATACCGTCTTTTTCATCTCCCATTATTCAAATTTACTATGGTAAGGGATATTAATTCCCTTCACCTTTTGTTAATCAAACCTGCTATGGTAAGGGATATTATTTTCTTTCATACTCCTAAATCGAAACTTATTATGGAACTATTGCTTCTATAATTCCTGAAAATATTATATGTTCCATAATAGTTGAACTTCATTATTTCAACTGAACCTTCCTATTTACGTGAACCTTTCTATTGAACTGTAACCGTTATTCTGAACTGTGGATCTTGAATATCATTTTTAAATTTCACTCCACATCATGTTGACAATTTGGACATTATTTGAATCTGCACAAAGTAAACTTCTGATACTTATTGTTTATCCTGTTCTTCTGTTCATCATTTGTATCACTGTTATTTGTATTAATCATCAATAATCAAGCTGTTGTGAATATCTGTGGCCGGGGGCACAGATGTGATATAATTGTTGAACAGATGATAGGTTAAAGGCGATATACTAGGTTAAAGGCGATACATCTGTTCGGTGTCTTTTATGGCACGTGGTTAATGTTCTCTTTGGCCCGTAGTGCAAAGATGAACTGTTGATTGGTATGATTATGACCAAAGGCTGAATCTGGTATAATCATGACCGTTGGTGTTATATTGAATGTCTTTGGCCCGTAGTGCAAAGATGAACTGTTGATCTGCATGATTATGACCAGGAACTGTGAAGTTGTATTATTTTGACTAATGGTATTTCAGATGATAAAAGTTGATGATATTTTTACTAAAAAGAGAAGCGAGTGGACATTATAGTCTGCATTATTCTTCTAATAGATTGCTCATTCCGCTGCTATTATTGATCTGAACGTTGATTAAGAATTTAACTGTAGTTTTTGATATAAACCTTGTAGTCTATTGTATTCTATCAAGAACTCAATTGTTGAAGGCTAATGATAAATTATTCGTCATTATCTTAGTCATGATATTTCTTACTGGGCTATTTGAGCTCACCCTTTCTTTTCGTTCCATTGTTTTTCAACAGGAGATGAGAACGTAACGGGGTCTAGCCGGGGAATGGAGTGAGAGTGCGGGGATAGCTATCATAGTCTTCACGTGTTATAAAATAGTGTGGCAATAATAATGAAGACTTAGTTGTGTTGTATTATCCACTGTATTGTTGTACGTTGTATTTCATTGTAATAATTTTGTTGTAGTCTTTTGACGACTCAAGTTTGGGCTGTGTGGGCTCAGATTTGGGGGCGTCACAGACGGGCAATTACGTGTCATCTATTTTGGTGTTTTTTGCGGGCTATATCAAGAGCAACTATTGTAGTAGGCTCTAACTCATGCTATGATAATCTTTTATCCAATTTCAAGAAAAAAATATAAAGAAAAAAATGTTATGGTGATGCGATTTAGTTAATGTTATGACAATACTTTTTTGTTTGGATTTAGAGGGCTTATTTTATGCTTTTGGGTATATACAAAAGCATTTCTTTTAGATTTTTACATCTTTTTTTTCCTCATTGGATCTACCAAATGGCTTGCAGTATTACCCTTTTTTCACATAAAATACTGTTCATAGATCATATTGATCGATGGTTAGAGATAATGGAGGCAAATGAATACTATCAAACTTCTCATTCCGTTTTTGTCAATAAAGAAAATGTGTATGAGATACCCGAAAATACTATATTACATAAATTTGAGTCCACTATCGTCAATCAATTAACTCAAACTTGTCAATAATTAATTTTAAGTTGAGAATAAGTAGCACACTAATGTTTACCGGAAAAAAAACTATGACTAGATTGAGTATCAATCTTTTTGTATTAATGATTGGACTCTCAGTTCTATTATGGAACTGAGAGTTCACAACAGTTTTAGATTTTTCAATCTAAAAATATCTAAAAATATTGGATACAGTACTCAACTGTTATATTAATTATATCGTGCCTTCAGGCATGGGTTATCCCTAGTGATCTTATAATTCAGAACAAAAAAAGTACCATATTACTTATTAGTTTTAAAATTAAAATATAGATATAATTTTAAAATGGATACACACACACACACAGCTGTGTAGTGCACAGTGGGCTATGACGACGATTGAATCGTCGCCACAGTAAAGAAAAACCGTCGTCATAACCGACTATACATTACACAGTTGTATTATCTCATTATGTTTGTACGCAATATGTCACAAAAGACAAAATAATAATGATTATCACTAATTTGATATTTTGATTTAGAATTTATTTTATTTGTTACATATAATTAAATATTTAGTGAACTAAACACAATTTTGAACGTAATATAATAAAATTATAATTATGCAACACATACCAAGTATAAACTAAATAAATATGTCATAACAATTTATTATCACTATATTACAACTCTATTACATTATGTAAATTATTGTATTATATCAAATTTTTATTACACGGTCCAAATCCTACCTTAATCTCCCTAATTGAACATCTAACTGCCTAACTATTCAAAATGAGTCAAACAAGCTAAAGTTTGTGTGAACCAGAGTACGTAAACGAAACGACCTATGAAAAGACTATTTCGAAGTCAAATTAAAATACAGATACATATAAAGGAGATTAAAATATCAATAAGTGCAAGGAATATTAGATCACTCTAGTCGAGTAAATGGGTCGACATCAGGGATGGAGCTACAGCAAGGGTAGCATAGCTAGGCAGCCGCCTATGCTGGAAAAACAAAAAAGTTAAAAGATATATGAATGGCTTGCATAAACTAGCTCAGTGGCATGGGGCTTTATTTGTAAGCCGGAGGTCTAACAATCAATTCTTGGTAGCAATGTGGAGAGAGTTCAATTTTTTTAAAAATAGTTTTTGTGCAATATATGTAGCTCTTTTATGTATTGAGTTGTATTAAAAATAACATCAATTCTCATCTTCGTGTTTTTTCATCCGCTGCCAGTAGGTAGTTTTATCCAATAAATTGACACACATATACCATTCAATTAAAATAATAATAATAAATAAATAAATAATATTACCCATGTGTGAGCTAAACAAGGGTTGATGCTATGTAGTAAATTGGCTGAAGAAGCAGGATGATGGAGGGAGAGATCAGTGCAAGTTGAGGCAGAATCAGAATATTTATTACCATTATTACTATTATTATTGGTGTTTTTAATAGAGATAGTAGTTAAATCACTACATGTATTATTGTTGTCGACAAATGATCCCATATAATTACTTGGTACTGGGTCTGATACTTGTAGTGTAATACAAATAAAAGAAGAGGGTTTTTTTGTTATCTCCTGTAAATATAAACATAGTTTCTCTTTCTGTATTTCCTTGCCATGATCACATGCCAACGGTTTTTCACTGAATTATCTGTATTCATCTCTATTCCCAACTGTTTATATTGTTAATTACGTAGAATTCCATTTTTTATGCTTACTATATTTATGTAATCAAAATGTGCATTTATACCCAAAAAAATAATTATAATTAAGAAATAATTAAGTTTGTGATAGGTAAAATTATAATATGATAAAAAAAAATGTCAAATTGGACCGTTATTGTTGGACAAAGGGAGCTAGTCCTTGTTTCTGTGTGTCCGTTTGATATTTTTGTATCTATATTTTATGCATTTTATATTTGGATTTGGATTGTAGATGCTGAATTTTTTGTATTTTATTTATTTAATTTTAACAAAAAAAATAGTTAAAATTCATCCCTACTAGAACAAAATCTTAAATCCGTCCCTGATCGACATAACTTTAAATTTAAGAAATAAGAGTGGAGATTTACATGCTTGGTGCTAATTTTTCAATATAATTTCGGTTAAGTAGCTTGTTTGCGGAAGCAGGTGATTCCTAGATTCTTTATGCAAATGACACATAGTGAACAAGGATAAGTTTTTATAGGTTTTAAAATTAAAGATATTTTTTAATTCATTTCAAAAATGATACTTTAAGTCTAAAATACTCTAGTTACAGAGAAGGGATATATACCCTTCTCAAAGGACAGACTATAAAGAGAAGATGCATGCTAAATTGTACAAACTGTGTTTTTTAATTTATCACATAGTGGAGCTCATGTACTCTTGAGACCGACTTGAGATCATCTGTATTTAAATTTTATTTTGTGTTTTTATATTTAGAGATATAAAATTATAAAATATACGCAAATCTCATATTTTGAATCCATAGATATGCGCATACCTCATAATTTTATGTCGTTAAATACAAAAACATAAAAGAGAGTTTGAATAAAAGTGATCTGAGCCCCTCGAGACCTATCAATTGGGTGCTTGGTACTATCTCCCATTTACTCCCTTTGATAATCAAATTTAGAGAAAATAAGAAAGAAAATAAATTAAAAATATTATACTTTATTTCTATAAAATTGTTTTTCACATATAATTGAGGCCTAATTAATATTCATTTAAAAAGAATCTTCTGAAGATTTTATGTTTTTTTTTGTGAGATATTAATTTTCAAAAAGAAAAAATGGGAGATTTATTTACAAATATTGTGTTTGCGAGTTTAGAGACAGAAAAAAAGAAAATAACTGTGTTAGAGAGTTTCAAAAAAAAAAAAAATTTAGAAAATATATATTAGTTCTATCTTACCATTATGAAATTATATTTGAGAACCATTATAATTAAGAATATCTTTTGTCTTTTAATATGTCATCAACTTATAATAATTTTTCTCTCAATCAAATCTTTTCAGCTTTGGAAGAAAAATTTTAAAATAAAATTAATTTAAAAATTTTATCATTTTTTTGTACTCTCAAAAGTCAAAACACTTGCAAAACTTTTAACCTCTTTCTTATTATTATTTTTTTATTTTTCCCCTTATTTTCGCACAATTTAAAAACTTACAAATACAGTCTCTGACTGAATTTCCCAAAGCCAAGGAAGAGAGATGGCAAGTAGCTAGCCGACAAGGAGCTAAGAGAATACTGAATACACTAGCTAGGTCTGAATCAACAGCAATTAAAAGTAAAAGACACTCAATTTATTAAAAACTGAACCATGCAACCCTAGTTTTGCAACTTTTCATGAAAGGAAGAAATTGCTTTTCTAAAGGAAAAGACACCATTATCAAAATTTAGGTTAAATAAAAATCTTTTTTATTTTTTTCTCTTGATATGCACATCCGAAAGAGTAATAGATCTCGAGGGCCATCAAGTATTATTACAACCCTATAAAAAACAAACAACAATGGTAGGAGCAGGACAAGGCTAATCATAAACCCAACTAGTACTTGTACAATATTAATTGAAATAATTAATTATTTATACATTACGTCTAATCGGTTGATTGAAAACGTGAAATGTAAAAGAAAAAAAAATTATGTCTTACCACTAATACTTAAATTCTTATTTGTTAACGCTAAACTTTTGACAAAATAAAATAAAAATATGAAAAGATTTGTGAAACAAGATTTATACCTAACTAGCCAACTAGGTAAAAATTATGGATATTATATTCCACACATATATCACTTTTCAACGTGCAAAGAGTTAATTTTGTGATTTTTGTATTAAATTAATGATCTATTGCTTTCAAAAAGAATTTCATTAACTTTATTTATTCTTCACACTTACTTAAAGTTATATATTATTTATAGTCTAAAGGTCCAACTCAAGACTATATATATAACATACCCTAGACCTCATCATTAATTTGGCACTTACTAATGGCCTGATAAGCCAATAAATCTACTTTACACATGTGATATACTTATATAATATATGTATGCTATTAAACTTACAAGCAACTAAGCTTTACATGGCCAACCAACTTTGTGGGTAACCAAAATGATTAAAAACCAATAAACCTAATAAAAAAACTCCCACTTACAAAAACCCCATAACCTTCATACGTACATTACAAGAGTATTTCCCACTCACTTGTGACTTGTACAAGTAGTACAAGCTCCCTATCCCAACCCCATATATATAACCCGTCTCCGACCCGGATCAAGAAATGGAGCATCCATTTGGATTTTCATCACTGAACATCTCAAAAGAATCCAACGGCTGTCCAGGATACGAACCAAAATCCTGTGGCAGATGTTCCATACCAGAACCCGGATGCAAGTACGAATACATAGGTTCCGTGCCCGAAACCGGATGAGGATACGCATATGAGCTTGGTGGCTGAGCCGCATAATACGACGCCGTATAGCTACTACTTGGTTGTGCCATATTGTAACTCACTCCGTATACAGGAGCCGGTGGCGTATAATAGTGAAGTGGTGGTTCGTACTGATCTTCTTGATGACGTGGAGGATTGTAATTGGCTGGAATTGAAACTGGAGACGGGCCACCATTATGATGAACTGATGTAGTGCTAGCCGGCGGAGAAACTGACGGCAGTTCATCTCTCACTGTCTTATTACTATTTTGCCCTTTCTTTTTCTTCTTTTTACCACCACTGCCATTCTCCCCACCATCGCCGGCGCCACTTTTTTCATCACCAATTCCGCTTTCATCGACCTTTTTCAAAACCACCGGTGGCGGAGGCTTGTTACCGGCTGACCCGGTTTCCGGTAACTTCCCTTCAGATTTTGACTCTTTTCCCACTTGTCCACCACCGGAAACCTTACCAGCAACTTCACCCACTCTAGTATCCGCACCCGGATTCGCCGGAACTTCACCATCGCCGGCGCCGTGGCCAACAATGTCAGCACTTTTAGTAGAATTTTGGGTTTTTTCAACTTTTGCCGGTGGTTTGATTTCTTTGTCACCATTTACACTTCCAAGGCCAGCTTCTTTATCGGGTTGTTGGTGATTCTGTTTCTCTTTGTTGTTGGGTTTAGCCGGCTTAATCTTCTCTTTTTGAACAGGATTTTCAGGCCAAAGCTCGGCATTCTTGCCGGACTTTATCAGTTTATTGATTAAAGTCTCGGCCTCCACGTTACCAGTAACTATTACTTTTTGTTGCCTGATTTCTATATCTGCACTATTAACACCTGAAACATAGATAGAAAAACAAAAGACAATTATAGATACTATATACATAAAAATTACAAATACATTTTTATTTTCAATTCAATTCAATTCGCAAAATCTTAAAATTCAAAATTGATATTAATTTAGTATTAATTTTATTACAAATTATTATAAATTACCTAAAAAGTACCACGGCAAAATTATGTACCTGGAATGTTGGTAAGGATCTTATGGACCTTTTTCTTGCAGCCTTGACAGTGAACGGAAACTTTCAAGATCCATGTCTGATGAAATTAATGGAGAAAATAAGGATTGATCAGTCAAGAGATTGTTGGGAAGGGAAAAGAGGTAATTAATTAATTAATTTAGTATATATATATATATAGCTACACAAATAAATGGTAGGTAATTGGAGTAATGAATTAATCTACCTTGTACTTGAGGGGTTCTGATGGTTCTTCTTGTACTTGAGCTGTTGCCATTAAAGTAAGAAGTAGAAGGAAGTTTCTGAGTTGCTAGCTAGAGAGAGGAAAATGGAAAGATAAGAGTTCAGCCACAAGCCTGCAGTGTGGAAGGAAGGGTTTAAAGAGAGAGCCTAAGATTGTTTATAGGCCTGCTACTCTCCTTTTATTTATTTATTTTTAAAACTCACAAAGTGCTATAGACAGAAGGGACGAGGAAAATGTTGTAGGGTAGAGCCTGATGGGTATTGCATCCGGACAACTCCAGACACGTAAATATCAAATATAAAATTTTACACAAATTTTATTTTAATTATTAAAAAATAGAATTTAACATAAATTTTTATGTCAAATTTTATTTTTTAATAATTGAGATAGAGTTTATATAAAAATTTATATTTATTATTTATGTGTGTAAACTTATTCATTGCATCCTCTGGACACTTGTGTCTTTAATTATTTTATTATCTTTCCTTTTCTTTTTCTTATTTTTTTTTAAAATGTCTAAACTAAAGAAAATGAAATATTAGAGAATGGAAATATCTATGGTGCTTGAATATCTAGCACTCAGTATGTTAGCAATAGAGAAGGCTTTGAGGATATGTTTAGCTTGATATTTTGAGGGATATTCTGTTTTGTAATAGGAGAAAGTTCACAGAAAATGACTTTATTTTATGGTGCATAATTATATGTTGAAATCTATTTTAATAGAATTAGCACACCACACAGATCAACCATACAAGCAAAGATAATTTTTTCAATGGAAATTGAGCATTATATCATTTCAATAAGTACATTTGGCTCAACTACATATTTTACTTAGTTGAAACAATAAAAGAAGTGGAATAAATAAACCAAATTTGGTTTATTTAAATTCTTGGGAGGTGGGTTCAACTATTTAAGTACCGATTGTCTGACTCGGCATATTTATATGAAGTTAAGTGTCAATTTTAAAAGTAAAAGTTAGTATTTTGACTAGTTTTCTTTCATATACATGATTGTGGAATTTATTACTATTCAATATACCTTACAAAGATATAAATGACTGGTTGAAAAATCTATTCCTTTAAGTTAATAAAGTATTAGTTTGACGATTAAATTTAAGATCCTGAACTTTATGTTTCAGTTTCGCTTCTCACCAGATATGTATAAATTTGTATTTTGTCCTTTATTCTTATTGTGAGATATTTTCACTAGCTCATAATGTGTGAGTTTACTCATATCAATTAAGAATTTCTTTTTTATGTTAGTTATGAAATTCATTTATCACTATTAACAAAGTGGCTCTCTTGAGCCACTGGGTAATTTTGGTGATTTTATGTTATTTTTTTCTTCTCTTTTATCCTTATAACTTTAATTATATTATCGTTTTATCTTTTTTATTTAGTTCTTTAAATTTTATAAAATTCTTATTTTACTTCATATAATTTACACACTGTTGGGATGTGATTGTTTGGGTTTAGATTTGAATTAACCCATCTTATTTTCGCGTTGGACCTGTTGACTATTTAGATTGGGCCATGGAGTGGTCAGCCAATTCTCATCCAATTTAAAGGCGGCTTGGGGTTGTTGGTATCCATATCCTTCTTAGATTATATTTTCTTATTTAGTTGAAGTAAGATTGGTTTATGATGAAAATGATTCAATCATGCATTAAAGGGGATAAGTTGATTTGGAAGTAAATATCATGTTCCTAATTGGACACTAGGGACCTTAACATCTATATAAACAGCCAATTAGCTCATGATCACGGTACATATATTCTTATTCATAGAATCCTGTTATTCCAGCATAACTTGATTCTCCATTGATAACGTTTTTGGCTTGTACTTACTCTAATACCGGAATATCGATCCTCGGACGGCCTTAAGCCGTCGCTAGTTCTGGGAGTGTTTAACGGTTCTTCTTAAGTGTAGGTGTTCGTGCTTTTGATGATTTTCAGCGGGTTTACAAAGTTTTGCGTTAACATTGGCGTTAAAAGGAGAGCCTGAGATTTTGTTTGGAGGAAAATCATAGTCTTGGAGTTTCTTTGGGAGGTTTTTTACTTGGTTAGATTTACGGTAAAACATACTCATAGTTATGGTAAATCTCGGTGAACTGTTAATTGAGGAGGCTGGTTCTTCGACAGAACCTTCCCCTCAACGCACAAGAGGTTTAGTGATGGACAGGTTGGGACCTTCTAGAAAGGGGGTCGGTTCGGTGGCCACGCAACCAATCTCCGCAAAACGAAGGCTATTTTCTACTTCTGATAGAGGGGATTCTGGCTTACTCAAGAGTAATCAAGGTAGGGGCCACAGTGGTCACTATGAAAGAGAGACAATCAGAAAAAAAGAAAATTTAGGAGACAGAAGATGCTATGAAGACCTTGTAACTACAAACAACGGGAGCTTGATAAACAGTTGTCAGAACTAAAAGGAGACAATGACCACACAACTAAGGGATCTGGAGGGTCAACTCCACAGAGTCGGCACCAAAGGAGGAGAGTTAATAATCCCCACTTCACAGCTGAGCAGGCAATGTAACGGCCCCAAAATCCCCGCGCTTTCCACGCGGCAGACCTTGTACGTTAATTTCGTACATCTATCGACTTAACCAATGATCCCATAATCATATTGGTTGAATTAGTCTTATTTTAGACTATACGTTAAAAATTTCTCTTAACTTTGTCCCTGGATCTTAACTTAATCTCAGTCTCATAAGTATACAAGTATCAACTTGTATTTCATCCGTATAAATGGATAAAACCATATATAACAGTTTAATTTTAACCTTAGGATTTAAATATTCTATATACGTCCACTTGTAACGGTCTCATTCGTACTACAAGTATCAATATACAAAGATATCTCTTCATATCAATAATCCTATTTATATGGTATTCAGAATAGTAATAACGAGTTATACCTGGGTCCGAGGAACCTTAACGATGGATTTGACCAGTCAACATCGCTTAGTTCTGTCTCAGATGTACAACACTCACAAGTTATTTACCGATCCTCATCCAGATAAATAGATCATTATCGACATTGTTTTAATATTTAACAATTCTACATTATATCAAATTTAAAGAAATAACAACATCCTGATGATAATAATTTATATCATTCATTCAATATTCGGTTACATGTTTGTTTGTTCGTATTACAACAGTCATTATGACTTATACAAATACAAGTAATAAACATGAAAACCTAATCTACGCTTCATCTTTACGTTCAAGATCTTCTTAACGTTCATCTTTAATCTGCAAATAAGGTTTTATTCGCAAGAATGAGCACGACGGCTCAGCAAGTCTAACATATTATCACATACACAGTTTATGCTTTCATATAAACTTTAACATGCTTTGACTGAACATACATCTCAGTTAATAATCATATTAATTTATGCTTAACAATAAACATATTTTATACATACTCATATGCATCATCAAATATCAATTAACATTTAACAGTTAATCAATAACTAACACTTAATCATTTAATCACATAAGACCTTCATTCATGTACTTTCACATATAAACTATCACATAATAACATGAACAATCTTAGAACATACTAAATAACACATAAAAGTTTAGAACTTGCCTCAAATTGAAACTAGGGTTTTCCGGCGGAGCGTTAAACCCTACACAGTCATTTAGTGCATAAGCGGTTAGATTCATCGTATTATATAACTTCATAAGTCTTATATTAACTTATTTAAACTATTTCAATAGGTGGAATTATTTGGAAAATTGGCTAACTCAAAAACTCATTTTTAAGCCAAATTTTCGGATTTGGGCAGATTGTTGGACTGCCAGACCCCGGCTCAGTTAAACGGCCATAACTTCTTCGTTTTAAAACATTTTTTAGTCGTTCAAAATTCCACGCGTTCGTAACTTTCGTCTCTACAACTTTCATTCAGAAAAAAGTTCGAGTTTCCTGACAGATTTGTACAGATTTCGGCCTAAAGGGGACTGCTCTAAAACTGATTCATATTTCTGACCTCTTTTATAGTAACAGCCATAACTTTGTCATACGAAAACATTTTTGAGTGATTCTTGAGTCTAAATTGCTTAGAATTTCATGAGCTACAACTTTTATTTAGGTTTCTAAGGCAGACTCAGACTTTAAATTTTCGGAAATTCGCAAAAATATTCTGCGACTAGATTAGACTTAACTTTCTTTGATCCGATTGGTAAAACATGATACCTCAAGCATTAATTTGCTAGGATAACATGTTCTAACACTCCGTATCACTTCATAACATAAAAATAACAAAATCATAAACCTACTTATATAAGATTTCATGACTTTTTCTCAAGAACACGAAGAACGAATCGAAGAACACGAAGAACAAAGTTTCATCGTTCTTCGTTTCGACTACTAAAACTTGATGCCACAAGCATTACTTAGCAAGGCCATCATGTTTCATCATCCCATAACACTAAATTACAAAATCATAAACCTACTTATAAGAAAATTTATGACTTTCACTCAAGAACACGAAGAACACGAAGAAAAATCGAACATCGTAACGGCTTGTGTTTTGAGCTTTTTAACTAAATACTTGAAATGAAATGGACAGTATAACTACTTATAATTTATATTCCACTACTCTAGACATAAAATAAATCGAGCATTATAGCTATTCACATATACTCTACGAATTGAAAAATTACATAATAGCAACTAGAGATTACCTCTTGGAGTGCAAGCTTTGACAACAATTTGTGCAAGGCTTCAATACTCATCAACAAGATTAATCTATCAATATATCTCTCTAGCTTTGTTGCTCTAATTTACTTGGTGAATTGGTAAGGATTATGAAGAGTGAAGACTCCTATTTATAGGATTTTCCAAGTTAGGGTAAAATGGTAAAAATGACAATCAAGCTTTGGCTCCAAGTTTGGCTTGGCTTTAACTTTGGCTCCAAGTTTGGCTTATACTTTGGCTCCAAGTTTGGCTTGGCTCCAACTTTGGCTCCAAGTTTGCTTTTATACTTTGGCTCCAAGTTTGGCTTGGCTCCAACTTTGGCTTCAAGTTTGGTTTATTCTTTGGCTCCAAGTTTTGGCTTGACTTTGGCTTGGCTTAGGCTTTAACTTTATCTACTAACTAGAGTTAACAACTAACTCAACATTAGTTAATTCTCTACTAACTTGTATACTTGACTTTTACTATTCACAATTGGCTTTTTCGTATTTATACCGTATAATTTTCGTATTATTCTCGTATTATTTTCGTATTCTATCCGTATAATTTTCGTATTATACGCGTATATGTGAATAGTGATTAGGGTTAGGTTATAACCCTTAGGGTTTGAACCCTTAGGGTTTCTAGGTTTAGGGTTTAGGTTTTAACCTTTTCTAAGTTTAACCAAACCCTAGTTTAGGTTTTCCAAACCCTAGAATTAGGTTTTTAGGTTTTAACCTTTAAATAACTTTTCGATTTTAATAAGTGTTAAGGTTAATTACTTGAACCGAAACACGAATTCCTACACATAAGTAATTCACATAGCACATTTAAAAGCTCAATTCAAGCTTTACTAATCACATAACACATAGTTTAGGTGAAAAGTTTAACCTCTAATCGTAAACGAATCGTAGTTTCGAGTCGTTTTTAATCTTTAATATAGTTCAATGTATTGTTGAGCAATCGTTTTTAGGCTTCTAAATTAACAACCTTTATCATATCTTGACAGATCATTTTTAAAATATTTGGGATATTACATTTAACCCAACTTACAAGAATTTCGTCCTCGAAATTAACTTACAATTCACTTTACTCATTTAATATCATATTTATAAGTGCTATAAATATTCAAGATATTACATTCTCTCCTTCTTATCAGAATTTCGTCCTCGAAATTAACTTTACAATTACTTTAGTAATTTAATATCATATTTATAAGTGCTATAAATATTCAGGATATTACATTCTCTCCTTCTTATCAGAATTTCGTCCTCGAAATTATAATCATCTCCAATTTAATCTGCAATATGAATTTTCTAAATTCATCTTTTACTCACATTAAACTTCCAATACTTTGATTAGGTCTGAACAATGTTCACTTATCTCTACACATTTCCTTTTATCAAACTTGACGTTCAGTCTCACTCTTCCTTTATTTAGGATTCTTCGAACTTATACTGTTGTCAATCAAGACCTTGACCTTTTTTTAAATACTATGGATGCTAGATGACCCACAAGTTTAACAATCACTTGGATTGACAAACACTATTCTTGTGTAGCAATCAAATAAGATTGAGAACACTCATGACAGTACATTAGGTGATCAGCCTGTCGTACCATATTATCTCTTAAAGACGCGGTATGTTGCATCAATCGGAATCATATGTCCGTTTACTTATCATAACCAGAAATGTCTAGCCAAAACAATTGGCATTGACTCATATTTAAACCATTCAAACTTTTGAAAAGCAATTTTATGACTGTATACCGCACCTTGCAATGTGCGTTGATAACTCATCATGTATCATCTTCACACCAGGTTAAATGGGGTGCTGATGAATAAATCATTTTTATCCTTCACATTAAATCCGCCTAGCCAAAACAATTAGCATAGACATAAGAATAACATAGCCAAAAAATTTCCATTTTTGAAAATCAATTTTATGATTTTTATCACACCCACATCCCTATAACTGTGCATTGATGATCTTCGATCATAACCACAACATTTGACCATGTGTTCATGATAAAATTCATTAAATTTAACTCTATCTAGCTTGAAAAATTAGCATAGATGTAGTTAACAAAATTTTTCAGTTCAACTAGTGAACAATTCTTTTCAAAGGCACTCAAGTGCGAATATAACCATAAAGATCTAGCATAGCTAGAAGATTTTTGAAATACCCTCAATCCTCTATCTTTTCCATTATTCTCTAACCATAACACAAGTTTTGCAAATATATAGTAATATAGTAAACTAGTTGGTTGTTTTAACCACAAGAACAAATATATCAGTTCCCCTTCTTATCAACACGGGATTGAAAATGTCTCAGTTCATATCAGTCTGTTCCAATATTCTTACCGAAATGACATTCGTAGCCGTATCTCATAGTCGGTTCGACTGACATATCATAGCCCCCGCCCATACAAGGGTTCGTTCACTCAGTAACTAACATACAAATATCTTTTAAAACCATTAGTTTTGACGTAACAACTAATAACTAATCAATATACATATGAGTGAAGAATTAACTTCTCAGAATATATACAAAGAAGAGTTGACACAAGATTTTAATTTACTTATCAATATAGCAAACTGAGTTATTCCTCCACCCAAGAACTAATGAATCAATTCCCCGTCTCATCAACACTATCCTCAAATGATATCATTCAGTGTGTAACCCGCTTTGAGAACACTGACCATGAATCATTCATACCAACAGTGTAGTTAGGTCGGTTCTCTGAAGCATATTAAACTCTTTCCCATACAAGAGAGTCGTTCTACTCAGTTTTACTAATATGAGTTTTCAATTGCAATCTCTAATCGTTCTCTATAACTATCTTATGAATTCCCTGAATTCATTCATGTATCATTACAACTCATTATAAGCTTAATTCTTACAATCTCCAAATGAATTTCTACTATCTCCAAATGAATTTCTTATTAACATCTCTCTATGAGTTTACTCATCTCTTATCTTAGGTATAATTACACATAATACCAAACATACCATTTCATTTTTATGAAACAGTTTCACACAAAAACCAATAAGATTATTTTATCTTATTGCTTGCTTTGAGAACTCTTTATGAGTCTATTTAACTTCAGATATTCTCGTAAAGAGTTTATCTTTATTCAATATATTACATTCACATAATAATTTTTATGTATTAAGATTTAATAAGATTTATGCGTATCTTTTAATTATATACGGACTCTTCACAAGTCCATTTCTTTTTTTTTAATCCATCAGATTATAATCCAAGGTACTTGTTACCTCGAAACTATAATCCACTGCTTTAATACCAACTGTAACGGCCCCAAAATCCCCGCGCTTTGGACTGCGGCGGACCTTGTGCGTTAATTTCGTACATCTATCGACTTAACCAATGATCCCATAATCATATTGGTTGAATTAGTCTTATTTTAGACTATACGTTAAAAATTTCTCTTAACTTTGTCCCTGGATCTTAACTTAATCTCAGTCTCATAAGTATACAAGTATCAACTTGTATTTCATCCGTATAAATGGATAAAACCATATATAACAGTTTAATTTTAACCTTAGGATTTAAATATTCTATATACGTCCACTTGTAACGGTCTCATTCGTACTACAAGTATCAATATACAAAGATATCTCTTCATATCAATAATCCTATTTATATGGTATTCAGAATAGTAATAACGAGTTATACCTGGGTCCGAGGAACCTTAACGATGGATTTGACCAGTCAACATCGCTTAGTTCTGTCTCAGATGTACAGCACTCACAAGTTATTTACCGATCCTCATCCAGATAAATAGATCATTATCGACATTGTTTTAATATTTAACAATTCTACATTATATCAAATTTAAAGAAATAACAACATCCTGATGATAATAATTTATATCATTCATTCAATATTCGGTTACATGTTTGTTTGTTCGTATTACAACAGTCATTATGACTTATACAAATACAAGTAATAAACATGAAAACCTAATCTACGCTTCATCTTTACGTTCAAGATCTTCTTAACGTTCATCTTTAATCTGCAAATAAGGTTTTATTCGCAAGAATGAGCACGACGGCTCAGCAAGTCTAACATATTATCACATACACAGTTTATGCTTTCATATAAACTTTAACATGCTTTGACTGAACATACATCTCAGTTAATAATCATATTAATTTATGCTTAACAATAAACATATTTTATACATACTCATATGCATCATCAAATATCAATTAACATTTAACAGTTAATCAATAACTAACACTTAATCATTTAATCACATAAGACCTTCATTCATGTACTTTCACATATAAACTATCACATAATAACATGAACAATCTTAGAACATACTAAATAACACATAAAAGTTTAGAACTTGCCTCAAATTGAAACTAGGGTTTTCCGGCGGAGCGTTAAACCCTACACAGTCATTTAGTGCATAAGCGGTTAGATTCATCGTATTATATAACTTCATAAGTCTTATATTAACTTATTTAAACTATTTCAATAGGTGGAATTATTTGGAAAATTGGCTAACTCAAAAACTCATTTTTAAGCCAAATTTTCGGATTTGGGCAGATTGTTGGACTGCCAGACCCCGGCTCAGTTAAACGGTCATAACTTCTTCGTTTTAAAACATTTTTTAGTCGTTCAAAATTCCACGCGTTCGTAACTTCCGTCTCTACAACTTTCATTCAGAAAAAAGTTCGAGATTCCTGACAGATTTGTACAGATTTCGGCCTAAAGGGGACTGCTCTAAAACTGATTCATATTTCTGACCTCTTTTATAGTAACAGCCATAACTTTGTCATACGAAAACATTTTTGAGTGATTCTTGAGTCTAAATTGCTTAGAATTTCATGAGCTACAACTTTTATTTAGGTTTCTAAGGCAGACTCAGACTTTAAATTTTCAGAAATTCGCAAAAATATTCTGCGACTAGATTAGACTTAACTTTCTTTGATCCGATTGGTAAAACATGATACCTCAAGCATTAATTTGCTAGGATAACATGTTCTAACACTCCGTATCACTTCATAACATAAAAATAACAAAATCATAAACCTACTTATATAAGATTTCATGACTTTTTCTCAAGAACACGAAGAACGAATCGAAGAACACGAAGAACAAAGTTTCATCGTTCTTCGTTTCGACTACTAAAACTTGATGCCACAAGCATTACTTAGCAAGGCCATCATGTTTCATCATCTCATAACACTAAATTACAAAATCATAAACCTACTTATAAGAAAATTTATGACTTTCACTCAAGAACACGAAGAACACGAAGAAAAATCGAACATCGTAACGGCTTGTGTTTTGAGCTTTTTAACTAAATACTTGAAATGAAATGGACAGTATAACTACTTATAATTTATATTCCACTACTCTAGACATAAAATAAATCGAGCATTATAGCTATTCACATATACTCTACGAATTGAAAAATTACATAATAGCAACTAGAGATTACCTCTTGGAGTGCAAGCTTTGACAACAATTTGTGCAAGGCTTCAATACTCATCAACAAGATTAATCTATCAATATATCTCTCTAGCTTTGTTGCTCTAATTTACTTGGTGAATTGGTAAGGATTATGAAGAGTGAAGACTCCTATTTATAGGATTTTCCAAGTTAGGGTAAAATGGTAAAAATGACAATCAAGCTTTGGCTCCAAGTTTGGCTTGGCTTTAACTTTGGCTCCAAGTTTGGCTTATACTTTGGCTCCAAGTTTGGCTTGGCTCCAACTTTGGCTCCAAGTTTGCTTTTATACTTTGGCTCCAAGTTTGGCTTGGCTCCAACTTTGGCTTCAAGTTTGGTTTATTCTTTGGCTCCAAGTTTTGGCTTGACTTTGGCTTGGCTTAGGCTTTAACTTTATCTACTAACTAGAGTTAACAACTAACTCAACATTAGTTAATTCTCCACTAACTTGTATACTTGACTTTTACTATTCACAATTGGCTTTTTCGTATTTATACCGTATAATTTTCGTATTATTCTCGTATTATTTTCGTATTCTATCCGTATAATTTTCGTATTATACGCGTATATGTGAATAGTGATTAGGGTTAGGTTATAACCCTTAGGGTTTGAACCCTTAGGGTTTCTAGGTTTAGGGTTTAGGTTTTAACCTTTTCTAAGTTTAACCAAACCCTAGTTTAGGTTTTCCAAACCCTAGAATTAGGTTTTTAGGTTTTAACCTTTAAATAACTTTTCGATTTTAATAAGTGTTAAGGTTAATTACTTGAACCGAAACACGAATTCCTACACATAAGTAATTCACATAGCACATTTAAAAGCTCAATTCAAGCTTTACTAATCACATAACACATAGTTTAGGTGAAAAGTTTAACCTCTAATCGTAAACGAATCGTAGTTTCGAGTCGTTTTTAATCTTTAATATAGTTCAATGTATTGTTGAGCAATCGTTTTTAGGCTTCTAAATTAACAACCTTTATCATATCTTGACAGATCATTTTTAAAATATTTGGGATATTACATTCAACCCAACTTACAAGAATTTCGTCCTCGAAATTAACTTACAATTCACTTTACTCATTTAATATCATATTTATAAGTGCTATAAATATTCAAGATATTACAGGCAACCCAAAGGTTGTCATGGGGAGATAAAACCTAATTAAAGATGACGTGGAGACATAGGGCAGACTTCACATCATAATAGAGAGCATATTTATCTAAGCCCGACTCGGCGAGGTCGGTCTCGGTCACCTCAGGTACAACATAAGGATAGGAATGCTGATACAAGGTTAAAGGGTAGACGCACGGATACATGATAGGTGGATAGGCATGCTGACACAAGGTTTGAGGATAGACGCACCAATACATGGCTAGAGGACAGACGTGCTGATATAAGGTTGGAGAACATATGTCTTAATACATATTTGGACAATCGTCGTGATGAAATAAGGTAGGATGAGGCCAACCCTGTCATGCAAAGAATGGCCGACCTTGAAAAACAATTGGCGAAATTAAAAGCGGATCTAAAGCTGGTGGACCATAAGTCCCCATTCTCAGTAGTCATTAATCAAAAGAAGGCGGACCCAAAGATGAAGCTCCCACCATTAGAATCCTTTGATGGCACAGGAGACCCCTACGACCACACCAATCCATACAAAATCATCATGGGATAATATAATCACTCAGATGCAGGGATGTGTAAAATCTTCGTTACAACACTGAAGAAGACGGCGAAATAATGGATCGTCTCCTTGCCCCTGGGTAGCGTTAATTCGTGGAAAGAGCTCTCAGACAAGTTTCATAATCGATTTAGTAGCAATAAGAAGATGGGACAACTTCACTGATGCAAGTTAAGTAGATGAATAATGAGACACTGGCGCAATATGTGCAAAGATTTAGGGATGTGGTTGGTATGATCTCTAATCTCAACATAACCCAAGCTTTGGGGTTCTTCACTACCGGGTTGGACGTCAACCAATCAAAGAAGCTCATGAAGGACATTATGTTTAATCCCCCTAAAGACCAGTCGGATGCCTATGAGAGGGCGGAGAAATTTTTTTCTATAGAGGAGGCCATGAACACCTTGAACCCACATCAGAAGTTTGCTGATAAACCTAAAATTGGTGACACCAAACAGCATGACGTATGGGACAGGATCAGGTCGAAGGTGAATACACAATCAGATAAGTAAACTTTTCGCCCAAGGCAAGATGTTAAAGTATATACACCCTTAAACACAGATAGGGTACAGGTCCTGAACTACATTAGGGATAAAACGTTTTATGAACCACCCCCAAGAATGTCAGAAAAGAAGGATCACCGGTATCACTGCGAGTACCATCAGGTGATAGGACATTCAACTGGAAGGTATCAAGAATTAGGAAATCTTTTCGAGAAAAACATTCAGAAGGGAGAGCTTATTCAATACATGGTGGGTCAATAGTCACCTGTCCAGGCCAACCCTCAATTGGAGTACCATCACGAGGGTCAGAATGAGGAGCCAATAAGAGTTGTGGATGTCATTATCAGAGGAACACTAAAGAAATAAGTTGGGAAGTGACGACGATCAAATTCAAAGATAGTGATGGCCCTATTAGAGCAGGTAATTTGACAGAAGTGTCCCTTTTCGAATACTGTAATCTCTTTTTCAAAGGAAGACTATCCACCTAGTGCAGTAGAACCACATAAGGGGGCTCTGGTAATCATAACCCAGGTCGGACCGGTGGATACGATGAAGCAAATGATGATCGACAACGGCTCCTCTGTTGATGTTTTGTACAGTCATGCATATCAGAGGATTAATCTAGAAGGAGTTAAGATTGAAGTAGGTCAAGAGGCTCCCTTATTTGGGTTTGACAATGAGCTGGTTCCAGTACTCGGCACAATCAAGCTACCAGTGGTATTCAGGACAACCCCTCTATAGGTTCAGATAGACATTAAGTTATTTATAGTGCAAGTAGATTTGGCTTACAACGTCATCTTAGGAAGAACCACCCTCTTGGCCCTGCATGCAGTGACTTCAATTTCACACTTTAAAATGAAGTTCCCGACAACCAATGGAGTTGGAGAAGTGAAGGGAGATCTGGATATAGCAAGAAGGTGCTACCGCCACACAATGACTTCATCATCGATCGGGGTCAACATGCAAAAGCAGACAATGTTGGTGGATCTTGAGCCTTTTACAGAAAAAGCGACTGAACCTTCAACTCTCCTCGTAGAAGAAATAGAGGACATTGAGTTAATACCTGGGAACACTCAAAAAATTATAAAGATCAGTGCCGGGTTGCAAAACATAGTCAGAAAAGGGTTGGTGGAATTACTTCAGACATATGCAGACATCTTCGCCTGGACACTGCACTACATGCCCGAAATACCTGAAGACATGGCTGTTCATAAGTTGTCGGTTAACCCAAAAAAGAAACCAGTGCATTAAAAGCGTCGAATTTTTACTCTAGAAAGACAGAGGATCATCGACGAGGAGGTCGGGAAATTGTTAGATACCAAAATCATTGAAGATATTGAATACCCGGAGTAGTTAACTAATGTGATGCTAGTTCGTAAGCAGAATGGAAAGTGGAAGGTCTGCATAGACTACACAAATCTTAATAAGGCATGCCCAAAGGATTTTTAACCACTCCCACATATCGATCAGTTAATTGACGCCACATCGGGGAATGTTATACTTAGCTTTTTAGATGCTTTCTCGGGGTATAACCAGATCTTGATGGCGAAAGAGAATATTTCGAAGATGACTTTTATTACCCACTAGGCGATTTATGCTTACAACCGAATGACGTTTGGGCTCATCAATGCGGAAGCAAATTATCAGATGATGATGAACCAGGTGTTTCAAAGGAAGCTCGACAGAAATATGGAAGTATATGTTGACGACATGATTGTTCGAAGTAAGAGAGAGTCTAACCACCTACAAGACTTGAAGGAGTGTTTCCAAACAATGTATCATTATAATATGTGTCTTAACCCGACCAAGTGCACTTTTGGGCTCGGTTTTGGAAAATTCCTTGGGTATCTGGTCAGCAAAAAAGGGATATAAGTTAATCCAAAAAAGATTAGAGCCATACTAGACATGAGGTCTCCTCAGACCTTTAAAGACGTTCAGCGATTGACGGGTTGGGTGGCTGCACTATGAAGATTCATGTCAAAGTCGGCGGAAAGGTGCTTACAATTCTTCAACACGTTGAAAGGGCCAAAGAATGAGAAGACGTTTTAATGGACTTCAAAATGTGAAGATGCGTTTCGAGGAATTAAGAAATACTTGTCTACGACCCCTTTATTATAGAAACCTGAGACGAGGGAACCGCTTTATTTATACTTGGCAGTTAGTTCTCTGGAAGTAGGGGCAATGTTTGTTCGAGAGGAAGGAGGAAGACAAAGGCTGATCTACTATGTCTATCATGCACTAAGAAATGCCAAGACTAGATATTCCAATTTGGAGATGTGCGTATGTCTTGGTGGTTGTTAGTAGAAAATTGAGGCATTATTTTCATGGTCAGGCGATAGTAATATACACGGATTAACCACTGAAAAAGGTCTTACATAAGCCTGATTTCCCAAGAAGGATGGTAGCTTGGGGGGTGGAGCTCAGTCAATTTACTCTAGAATATAAGCCAAGAACAGCGATAGAAGGTCAGGCGCTCGCAAACTTTATGGTAGAGTGTATATTTTTCAAAGAGGACACGAGACTTGTCCTCGAGGGCAAGGTTGGATTAATAGCCGAGGGGCAAATAACTTCATCTTCTACTTGGACTATGTATGTGGATGGTTCCTCCACAGCTGATGTAGTGGTGCGGAGGTTATCTTGACCAGCCTGGATGGCTTCAAGGTTTAGCAAGTAATCAAGTTCAAATTCAAGGCCACAAACAACAAAGCAGAGTACAGGGCAATTTTGGTAAGATTAACATTATACCGGAGTTTAGAGGCTCGAGGTGTCATTATTTTTAGTGATCAGACGAAGGTTCGGCGTCTATGCGTATTATTGGTGGGGACTTTAGGGGTGATGGTTGATGTTTGGGTAGAGGGGATACGTCTTTGTCCCCTATATCTGGGAAAGGAAATGTAGGGGGAGAAGGAGGAGGGGGTCAAATAAAGGATATCGGTTCGACAAGGAGGGGTCAGAAGTGATCTTAGGGTTTTCTGAAGCCTTGATCAATTTGCGGCATTTCTTTTTTCGGAGTTGCTGCTTTTCAATATCAATAAAGTCTAGAGCATTCTTTTCAGGAGAATGAGGTTCAAAAGGTATAGGCTTTGTTGTTAAATGGTATTTTATATTGGGTCGGGTTTGTTTTTAGGGTGGTTAGGAGACAGGTCGGATGCTCGGTTGTGATCTGGTGACGTTCGACTGAGTCTTGTAAACCACTACTGGAACATAAAGGGTGAAAGAAGGGGAAGATTAAGATAATTCGAATCAATTAAAAAAAAAAAGGAAGGTTTAGAAGATGAGGGATTGAGAACTTACATTCATGGTCGTGAAGCCACTGAAGATTCGCTAGGAAGTTTATGTCTCATGGTTCTGTGGGGATGGCTTGGTAGAACCGTTCGAATTCGTTTTTTCCATCATCAGCAATGAGGTCGATAACTGGTTTCTCTGGATTGCCCCAAGGTTACAGAAGGTAGGTGTCTAAACTAGACACGTAGAACCAGTTGTTATGCCAACCCTTGTTGTTATATGGTTGATTGGGAAGATGGGGCTCGAAATCCTTATAAAGATATAGAAGAACTGGTCTAGGCTTGGTTTGATGCCAAATTATTTGTTGGTGGCGATGAAACAAACCAAGTGTATGTACGAATTAGGGACCAATTGGGCGAGGCCGATCTTGACAAAATCATGAAGTCAAAGATGAAGGGTGGAAGGGGAATCTAACCCCATTTCTAAATACCTAGGTTGGTACTGCTAGTTGAGGGCTGGTGGGTCGCCAGTACATCTTCTCGTTAAGACTAGGAGCCTTCAACGTATATTCCCCGAAAAATTGGAATACATATTTGTAGCCTTCAACAGCTTCATTGTTGACGGTGGATTAGGTATTAGCATGAGAATATGTTCTGGTGTTCTGAAACATATTTCTGATTGTGGCTTCAATTTCTTTGATTTTGGACCCCGAAGGGTTGAAAGTAAGGGCAGTTGAGGTAATTGGGTTGATGTTCGTATCGTAGGATGAGGAAATTACGACTGCTACGTGGTAGTGGTGGGTTTGGAATCGATGAGAGATTTACTGAAAGTGGAACTTTTTTGGGGATATGATGGTTTTGGGTGGTGGAGATTAGGTTTTGGAAGTTTGATGGAGGAGAACGATGGGGTTTCAGAAGATTTTTTGCTTGCCAGTTGTTTGTACGACTGTGGATAGGAAGTGACGAGTTTTCTAAAAGGAGAAAGTGGAGATGTTGAGTATTTTTTACATGAATATATGCGTGCAAATATATATGGTCAATAGGTAGTATAATGATAAAGAGAGTGTGAACTCACAGGGAATTAAAAATAATTAATACCAGATATTAATTTTATATCAACTTAATTTTATTTAAACAAGCGTAATTTAATTAATAAACTAAAACTAAATAAAATTAACAACTAAATTAAACTAATGAAAACAATTAAATCAGAATAAAAATACTTAATATAACAATTTCTCCCAGTGTTTCATTTAAATCTCTTCACTCCCTTTTTAATTAATTAATTATATTAAATTGTTAACCGAGAATTCTTTATAGTATTTATATGCACCTTTGGATGATCACATAACCAATTTTCTTTAAATCCGACACAAAGGCAATAGAATTAAAGAGAGCACCCTAATTAACTAACTCATTATATCTCTATGTGAATTACAAATAAAAAGAATTTAAAGCAAATATTCTCTTAATGTTACATATGGTATATAGGTATATTTCTATCTTATACACAAATCATGAATTCCATCAACGCATAAAACATAAACATATGTCATCATACATCATATTCAGGTCTAAATTATAATCCATCTCTCAATTTCATATAAATTATCCCAATAATTAATCACAATTAATTAATACATTAACGCATAAAATAATTAATTAGGTCTAAACACTATAATCAATTCGTCAACTTCATATAGATTACCACATTAATTAATGCAAATAATTAAATACTTGAACACACAAAATATGATAAACAATTCAATTATAATCAATTTAATTAAAAAAAAATTAATTAATTTAAACTACACACTGAGTTCAATTGTAATCTCAAATAAAAATTAGTTCATAATTAAATAATAAATTATCCACAAATAATTCAACAACTTAAAATTATAAAAATAAAAGGAAAAGAAAAAAAATCAAATCTGTGTTGATATCCGTCTGTCACTCGGATCACAGTCTTCAATTCTCAAGCTCCGCCTTCAAATCTCTAATCCTTCGCGTTGAATATTTGCTCCTAACTATGTTAATTCTATTCTAATATATTCTAAACTATGTTAATATTATGTTATTCTATGTTAATGTGCTGAAAATAAGAGCTACATAGTTTATTTATAGGAGTACAATAATAATTCTAAGCATTAGTGAAAAAGAAATTCAATTTGGAATCAAATTAAAGCTAAAAATCGCAAATAATCTGTTTTCTGGCCAATTTATGCATAAGCCAAACAGACCATTCGCTCCTTTGACCTGTCAGCACACCTCCTAGCGCGTATTGTGCGTATGCCCTATGATGCTCCTCTCTTGTAACGATGCCATTTTTTAGCGCTTGAAGTATAAAATCGTAGCCGTCCGAGCATTGCGCGGGGGCCTTCCTGCTGATGCCAAACGGCGTAGTTTCGTCTCAGTAGTTGACTCCTTTAACCGGCGCGCATTGCGCGTCCAACTTTTACTCCAGTAATTACGATATTGCCACTAGCTTTGCAGAATTTACCGTTTTGTCATTCTTTTCCTTTTTTCCTACAAAATTAAATATAACCTAATTAAAAATAATAATAATGCATAAAATTAAATAAATTACCTAAAATTAATTAACATGCTTAAAAACTAACAAATAATTAAGCCTAAAAATATATAATAAATATGTATAAAAACTCATTATAAAGAGACTGGAATGGGCTTTTGGGGGAAGACAACTGTTGAGATAGCAGATGATTTGAAAGGGGGAGTTTTGATCCTGGACGCGAAGTTCTAAATTGGTGATGTGACACGTGTGGGGTTTGAGGTGACGTCAGATGTGTTTGTCAGTTGAGTGAGGGTTCGAGTTTAACAGTTTTACAGATTTAGGGGTGTTACTCTCCTATTTTACTTTAAATGTAGGAGAGGAGGGGGCAATGTTGGGATGTGATTGTTTGGATTTGGATTTGGATTAACCCATCTTATTTTTGGGTTGGACCTGTTGACTATTTAGATTGGGTCATGGAGTGGTCAACCCATTCTCATCCAATTTGAAGGCGGCTTGGGGTAGTTGGTATCCATTTCTTTCTTGGATTTTATTTCCTTATTTAGTTGAAGTAGGTTAATTTATTATGAAAATGATTCAATCGTGCATTAAAGGGAGTCATAAGTTGATTTGAAAGTGGATATCATATTCCTAATTGGACACCGGTGACCTTAACATTTATATAAGCAGTCAATTAGCTCATGATCACGGTACACAAATTCTTATTCACAGAATCCTGTTATTACAGCATAACTTGGTTCTCCATTGATAACGCTTTTGACTTGTACTTACCCTCATACCGGAGCATCTCCGAATGGCCCAACCCGTTGCTAGTTCTGGGAGTGTCTAACGGTTTTTCTTAAGTGCAGGTGTTCGTGTTTTTGATGATTTTCAGCAAGCTTATAAAGTTTGGCATTAACACTCACGCAACACATTTGTCACTGGATGATAGTCGTGTTAAAATACCTTCAAAATGGGGTGTTTTAAAAATAAAATGTAATCCCCATACGTAAGGATGTTCTCCTCAGAACTAACCACTTGATACATCAATGGGGAAAAAGTAGAAGAAGACGATATCAAAATGATAAAAAGCATATGCAGTAAGCAATTTTGTATTTCGACAACTAGCTGTCACTAAAATTAAAAGAATTATAGGAGGTTGCTTTTTCTTCTGGTTTGTGTGCTGTAACCATAATTTTGTTACAAAGTAGCATACATACATATATATATATATATATATATATATATATATATATATATATATTAGTTAATTATAAGAACCTATTGGGAATAATTAAAGAAATTAATTGAGCAATGCCTACAAAGTTGACACGTGTGTATATGAATTAGCAACCCACTTTAGACAGAACAATTGTTATTCATATAGAGCTTTGTATGATTCATAATGTTTAAAAGAGTAGTACTAAGGATTTTATGGTCTTGGCTTGCTACTACTACTTTCTGGTATTTAGTATGTAGCAATTATTGATTTTAAACGGAGTCAAACTCACTAAGCATGAAAAGCCAATGCTGTCTAGTGATATATTTTGTATGGCTAATGTTAACCTAATATCTGAGTTGGCTTCGGACCACATATATGGGTGGTCGAGTGTAAAGTTGAGATTTAATACTCTAGTATTAGTTTAAACTTTTTGAGTTAAGTTGGTGATAATTATATTAAAGTCTTTGTTGTGATGATACGGTGAAATAATAATGAAAATTTAAATTTTCATATATTTTAGTATGTGTAGAGATTTAATATATTTTATGTATTTTTATTTACTAGTTAGGTAAATTCAACAGTTTAATTTATATTTGACTCGTTTATGTTTTAAAGTTTAGTTTTGATAATTTTATTTAGTTTTAGGTTTTAATTATTTTTCTTTTCTAATTAGTTGCGGGAAAGTACTTTAGCATTATAAATATGTTATCTCAAGGTTTAATGATATACAATATTTGACAATTATATGAATTTCTCCTTTAGAGTTTTTATCTTTTTTGTGAATTCAATGTTTTTATCTTGTTGGCGTTAATACGATAACTAACAATTTACTTTTGTGTTAGAGAGTTAAGTCTAAGCATAATTGCATCAATTGACATCAGAACTTAGATACTTGTATCTGAATTAGGCAATGACTGATTATACCTCATGTGTTATTTTGAGAATATTTTAGTTTTTGGTGAAAATTGAATTCTAAAACTAAAGATTGTGTAAATTTTGTACCAAGGCCGAGTATAATTTTCATTTATCCAAAAAAAAGAATAAAAAAAGGAGCTTTTCCCTCGGCTGGAATTAGCTACGCACAACCCTTCGCTGCTTCATCGCTTTCAAGTCGTCACCATCTTCGTGCCTCTTTTCATCGTGAGTCTTGGAACAAGCAAAAAAGGTAGTCCAATAGTCATGATTATTTTTCTTTGCAAAAGTATCAATCAGTCCCTCATTCTTCACAAGTTTTGATTTGGGTCGCTTAGTTCCAGTTCTTTTGGGATTTGTCCTGTAGTTCTTTCATTGTTTTAATCAAACCACACGTAGTTTGGTAAAGTTTGCAAGTCAGTCCTTGATTCCTACTCAATGTCAAAACAATCTCTGAATTAACAAATTCGGCAATTTAGGCTCTTGAATAGTTTGTTTTGTGAATTTTAATACTTTTACCATGGCGGAAAATATTTTTATTCCTAAAATGCTTCGATAGAATGACCCGTGACCCAAATCTACTTTCCTCAATTATGTTCAGTACAAGTTAAAAGTGTGTAAACTTGCTCTCAATAAAGATAGTGATTTTACTATACTTTCACCTAAACTTATGAGATTATTAAACTTTCAACTTGAACCAATTTCTTATCCTCAATAATTCCTCAACCACAATATCATATTGTGGTTATTCCAATCACATTTAAAAGGTATTTTGTCAAGTTTTGCCCATGGACGTCACTCATATATTGCTAGGTTGGCTATGGTTGAATGATTTTCATGGAGAATATTTAGATTCTAAAAATATTTATAGCTTTTATTGTGGAGAGAAAAGAATTTATTTGCTTTTTTACCAATCAAATTGCTTAATATTACAGCCTATACAGCTAAAATTTGAATTAGATGAGTACAAAACTGATGGTCATGAACAATATTTAGGGTGTGTTTGGATAAATTATTTTAGAATTCAATTTGAGTTGTAACTATATAGAATTGAAAACCATTGAATTCAATAGTAAAACATAACAATTCTATTGTTTGGTTAGCGTATTTAGTTCATATTGTATTTGTGTTAAAATTTGAAAATTAATGTTTGGATAGTTATTGTTTTCGTATTATTTTCAATATTAAAAAATCAACATAATTAAATATATTCATATAAAATAAAGCAAGTATCCAGTATAACAAAAAATACAAAAAAGAAATTATAAAAAGAAATAATTATTGTTGAGTCCTTTCTTAAATTTGTCATTTTTACATGTTCTACTAAAACTTACACAATGGAAATAAATAAAGCATGCAAACCTATTGATTATTTCTCAACCTAAAACAAAAAATATTTCTTTATACGTAAAACATAATTAATCAATTAAATGATGTTATTGCATCTGTTTAGATACTGCAGAATGACAATATATTCATCATCGGTATTCCAAAACGTGTTTATAATCCTTGTAAAAACACTTTTTTAAATATTCTAAACTAGGGTTTTAATTATGAAAACAAGAATGATTAGTAAACTAGAGTGAATATGAAATATGTTTTAATCATGAAAAGTAATTCTTCTAATTAGAGATGGATAGTGCTAGTTTAATTGGTTCTTCAACTAAATTGTAACAAAATCTTAAGCTTGGTAAAAACATTCACATTATGTTGTTAAGGAAAATTGTTCTAAAAAGTATACACAAATAAAAATCATAGCCAAAATGTTGTTAATAAACACTTATATTTTTTTCTGCTACATGGAGTATCTCTAACTATATGCTAGTACTAAATAGATTAAACACACTAAATATAATTAAGGCCCTTGTTGTTAGTATTGCAGGTCCCTTTGCATTGTTCTACATACTAGAATGGAACATACGCAAAATCAGGACTTTTAGTTAGTTAATGAAGCTTTAGAGAAGTTTGGTTCTTGTTAATAATGTCAACATGATCATTTGTAGGATTTCCTGTAGTACAAAAAGGATTGTTCAATTAATCATTTCATAATTAATTACCATATATGTGAATTTATATCCAACAAGTCCATACTAAACAATTATGGATAAAATCGCATTAACCAAGTCGATACCATTATACTAAAGTAACCAAACAAAACTTATGGATAAACTCACATCTCATACTAAACAAGTCATACCAAGAACTAAACCATCAATGTTATTTTTCATGATTTTATTAAACATGCACTAGAGCTTCTACATAACCTAACATAACATCCCTGGATAAATTAACTAAGGCGAAGGAAGGTACATTAAAAGTTTTAGATAGTCACTGGATCAGAAAAGTTCCAAAATTATTATTCAAAATTAAAACCAACTCAACCCAATCATAATTTGTTATGTATGACCTCAAAGAGCATATAAACTTTAAAAACCAAAGCTACTTACATAACTGAATTAGAAACCCAGAAAATACACTCAAAATAAATTTCTAAATAAAAAATAAATTTGAAAATCCCTTATTCATCACATAAATTTGATCATACAAAACATAAATTAGATCATAATCGCATCAAACTATATAATATACTAAATTTTGGAGAGTAACACTGATCGACATGAATAGAGTGAGGGAGAACGTCGGAGAAAAACCTCGTAAACATCAGCAACTGCAGTCTCACATTGGTTGCAAAAACACACGACTCCATCTACACGTAGAGCCACATAACACAATGATTCTCAGTGCTATAAGACACTTCAGAACAACCCACTCAAAAATTGAACTATCTTAGATCAGAAAACTAACAAACCCATATGAGAAAAATTATACCTTCTTTTCTCTGCATTCAACGATTCCAGTTGGTTACAAATTCATCTTTCATCATCGTAGTATCCTGAAAGTATTTAACAGTCGTACAATTCTTGAAGAACTTATGTTTGACAAGCTTCATCACAGTAGGCCTCTTCTTTGGATCTCTAGCCAAACATTCAGCCACAATCTTCCCCAAAGATTTTGAAAACGATTTCTCCTTCTTCTTACTTTTCCCAGGAGTCTTGTCTTTAATCACATTCATCACTTCTTTTCCTTTCCCTGCAACATCAGGCATCTTCTTGACAACATCAGTCATTTTTCCTTTGATAAAATTCATCACTTTTTTCCCTTTCTTTTTCTCTTCACCCTCTTCACTATATTCCTTGATCTTAAATGGTTTTGCCTTTCTGGATTTTCCAGGCAACTGAAAGCTAATCTGAGGCATTTTCTGTCCTATTTCTTGCATTTTTTCCCTAATGAAATTCATCACTTTTTTCCCAGTCTTTTTCTCCCCATCAAAATTTAATTCCTCCCCTTTATTTGGCAACCGACGGTTAAACCTTACGCCCTCAGCCAAACTCTCCAATTCCTCATGGGTCCTAACTCTCACCCCTCCATAAGCCAACTCCAAAGCAACAATCCCAATGAGCCAAATGTCTGATTTAAAGGTGTGTGATGCATGATCATGGCCACTGTCATAGACCTCCGACGCAGTAACCCATTGATAGATAGAACTTAAGTTCAATGCTGAAGAAGAAGATGCCTCATTAGCAGCAAGATCATCATCTCTGTCATATAAGGAAGCTCCATAAGAAAGTTTAATGGAACTAGTTTCCGAATGAAAAAAGATATTTCCTGCACTGATTTTCTTGTGAACTTAATTCATGTTATGAATTCGAGACAGGCCATAAAGGGTTTCCCGGAGAGCAACGGCAATGCAGTTTTTCGGTAACCCACCGTTCCGAGGGAAGTTCTTGATTACTTTCATGGACACAATGTCTTATAAGTTTAACACCTCAATTTCATTAACATGCCATCACTACTAAAATAAACAGTCACTATACTTAAGGATAAACAAGGAAGAAAAATATATCCTTAAACTTTGAAAAGTATGCAAATAGGAGACTTTTTCTAAAACGGAGAGAGTAATAGATAATCCAGCAGGTTTATATCGAACTATCCAATGGTATATCAGGCATCATCATCAATTCATCATCACCATTATTACTACTATTATTTCATCTTTATTTTCAAACCAGACAAATCTTGAAATTTCACATACATGGGATAATACTAACAATCATGATTGAAAAACAAGTTATAAACAAGTTCATAACTTCTCCAATAATATGAAACCTAAATTGAAGAAAAAATATACAAACAATCACACTATTATAGCTAATTCTAACACAGATCAATCCTTTTAACAAATTGATAAGAATGAATTTTATTATATTTGTATCCCTTAAATCTTAGTTTTTATAATTATTTTGTTTCTAATTATATTATTTTATTTTATTTTGTGAGTTCTTAAGTGTGTTATATTAGTTTTAAGTGTTTTATGTCAACTTCTTGTGTTTTGATATTTTTTTGTAGGAATTAGAATAAGGGTTTGGTGGATTGAAGTTTGGAATTGCTATATTTGGATTTTCATTTACCTAGCAGTCACTTCAGACCTGATTTTGACCTTTATCCGAGCATAATTTGTCAATTCCTAAAACATGAAAGTTGTAGATCTACTTCTCAACTTTTCGGAACATTTTGAATCATCTTAATCGTAGTTCGTATGAAAACGTTCTGACCATTTTTTTAACAGATGTCGGACCAGAAAATGAAGCAGCGTCTAGACGCCCAAATAGTAAAGGGAACTGGCGTCTAGAAGCCCTATTGCAGAAGATGTGCACTGGCATTTAGACGCTCGGAATAACAAAAGAGATGGCGTCTAGACGCCCAAGGTCTGCTAGTACTTTTTTTGGACTCAGTTTTTGATGTTTTTGATTTCAAATTGGATTGAGTTTCCTTCTAAAGCTAGGGATTTGATATTTAAAGGGGGGGGGGGGGGGGGCTAACATAGTTTTATCATGGACTAACATAAAAGAGAGAGAAGAGATCAAGATTTGGAGGCAATATTGAGAGCATGTTAGGCTAAGTTTTCAATTCAGTTCTAGGGAATTTTAAACCCATTTACAATTAATGGTTAAACCCATTGAATAATATTATTTATCGTTCCTTATATGAAATTATTCATGATAATCTATTTTAATTATTTATTTGATATTGGATTTGATTAATTTAATTTTGGTATGTTGAGCTAATCAAATTATTATCACTTGCTATATTTATGAATTATATTACATGTAATTGATATTATTTCTAATCGTTGATAGTGAATAGTGGTAGATGATTGTGGCACCAAGCTACGATTTAGTTCTGCACACCATCCTCAAACGGACGGACAATCTGAAAGGACAATTCAGACTCTCGAAGATCTTTTGAGACTTTGCGTGCTAGACTTCAAAGGAAGTTGGGACAAGTAGTTGCCATTGGTTGAATTCTCTTATAACAACAGTTACCAAGCAAGCATAGATATGACTCCATTTGAGGCTTTGTATGGATGAAAGTGTCGCTCTCCAATATGTTGGAATGAGGTAGGAGAAGCAAAATTATTGGGACCTGAGTTGGTACGTTTAACAACAGAAAAGATCCAAACAATTCGACAACGAATACAAACCGCACAAGAACGACAAAAGAGCTATGCTGATCTTCATCGAAGGGATGAAAGTTTTAATGTCGGAGACCATATATTCTTATATGTTTCTCCATGGAAAGGAGTTACGAGATTCGAAAGGAGAGAAAAACTCAACTCTCGATTTATTGGTCCGTTTGAAATTCTAGACCGAGTAGGAACCGTGGCCAACAGACTAGCTTTACCACCAAGTATGTCTCGCATTCATAACGTTTTTCATATATCCATGCTACGTAAATATGTGAAAGATTCGAATCACATCATTGAGTTAGAGGCAGACGTTATAGTAGATGATTTAACGTATGAAGAGGTACCTGTCAAGATCTCAGATAAGAAAGAGCAGATCCCACGCTCAAAGCTTATACCTCAAGTCAAGGTTTTATGGAGAAATCAAGATACTGAGGAAATGACCTAGGAGCTAGAATCTAATCTAAAATAAAATATAAGTATCCTTATCTTTTCGAAATACCAGGTACGTCAATTTCGGGGACAAAATTTCATAAGTAAGGGAGGTTGTAAGACCCCGACTTTTATGAAATACAAATTAAATTTTTCTTTATATATTTTCTTCTGAAAACGGTAAATGAATAAATTGACAAAAGTAAAAATTAAGAAATATTTGTACAAATTTTATCTTGTTGAAGAATATTAGTTTTGTAGAGGAATATTCGTTCTGTTGGGGAATATTCGATTCGTACGACGGCGCCGAAATAACGAAATATTGGTGGACCCCCACAACGAATTATTGTCGGATATAGAAAGCAACATACGTAACCTTTCTAAATAAATATAGTCAACTGTACTTTCACTTTTAACTGTTAAAATAATCGATGGAAAAAGAACAGTATCATACGGTATTGCACATTAGCACACGGTATTGCACAGTATTTTATATTATTGAACTGATAAAGTGGCTATTGTACTATATTGACTTTATTGAACTAATAATTGTCACATGCGTAATAATTTATATTATTGAGCTGATAATTGTCACAATAACATATGCACAGTAATTCACATTACTGAATCAATAATTGTCATTACACAGTAACGTGCTTATTTATTTTTAGCATTATTGTTATCTCTTTTATGATGTTGATTAAACTGTTATATTTTATTATTAGTTAATTTCTCTACTTATCTAACTCAGAAAGCTAACTACACTGCATTTATAACAATTAGTCATAATAATGAATAATTGTGAATTATTGTTGAATAATTGAATTGATAAAGTTATTTCTTTTTATTATAATAAATTATATAAAGTTATTTATTTTTATATATAAAGTTAATTGATTTATATAAAGTTAGTTGTTTTATATATAAAGTAAATTGAATGGTATAGATTAAAGACGATCTTTAAATGAATGGTTTAGATTAAGAAAATATTAAAAGATGAAATGAGTGGTATAGATTAAAGATAATCATTAAATGAATGGTTTAGATTAAAGAAATCTTAAAAGATGAAATGAGCGGTATAGATTAAGCATTATCTTGAAATATACGGTTTGGATTAAATTAGAAAATCTTAGTTTATGATAAGATTTTTTCCTACAACTAGAGGCCTTAACTTAAGGAATTTTTCATAAAAACTTTCTAACTTATTCTTTCTTTCACTCTCCAAATATTTCTTTGTATAAATTCTCTTTGAGTGTGCTAAAGTCATCTTTGAGTATTTGTGAAGATCTGTATGTGTACGAGTACTGACCAAGTAAGTCTTTTTATAAAAGTTATATAAGTAACCACACACATCACACGATGTTTATAAATCTTCCTTTAGAAGATTCATTTTGAAAAGCTTCATTTGGAAGATTTATTTTGAAATATTATCTTTTTCAAAAACTATATTGAAGTTATTCTACTTTATTCTATTAAATCACTTTTGATGATTTCATACGAATTGGTATACACCATGAAATTATATATGGTAGTTACTAATTAAATTATAAAAATATAGGTTGATCAACTTCATATCCAGTCACGGGTTAAGGTAAGGGATACCATCTTTTTCATCTTCCACTATTCAAACTTACTATGGTAAGGGATTATTATTCTTTGATTTTCGAAAATAATATCGTTTATTCCTTACTCGTAAGATGTGTTATTTATTTTTATGTATTAATTTAGAGAATAACTTGACTACGTGGACTACCGTATGTTTGGTGAATAACCTTTCTTATTCATTTGTGGTAATAACCTGACTATGCGGACTACCGCATGTTTGGTGAATAACCTTTCTTATTCATTTGTGGGAATAACCTGACTACGCGGACTACCGCATGTTTGGTGAATAACCTTTCGTATTCATTCCTTATTAATTTGTAGGAATAACCTGACTACGCAGACTACCGCATGTTTGGTGAATAACCTTTCATATTCATTCCTTATTAATTTTTGAGAATAACCTGACTACGCGGACTACCACATGTTTGGTGAATTACTCTTTGTATTTGTCTCTTATTGGTAAAGTTTTCTGAAATGATTATATATTCTTTAATAGTTTACACTTCATCAAATATCATTTCAATTGAGTCTTCCTATTTTTCTAAATCTTTCTATTGAACCTTAACCGTTATTCTAAACTGTGGATCTTGAATATCATTCTTGAATTTGAGTCCACATCATGTTGATAATTTGGACATTATTTGAATCTGCAGAAAGAAAGATCATAAACTTTCGATATTTATTGATCATACTGTTTCTTCTGATTCATCATCTATATCACTATTGTTATTCTAATCATCAAGAACCATGTTGTTGTGAATATATGTGGCCTGGGACACAGATGATAGGATAAAGGCGATATAATTGTTGTGTCTTTTAGGGCACGTGGTGAATATTCTCTTTGGTTGGGGGCAAAGAAGAACTGTTGTTTGGTATGATTATGACTAAAGGCTGAATACTGGTATAATCATGATCGTTGGTGATATATTGAATATCTTTGACCCGTAGTGCAAAG
Organism: Hedera helix; assembly: GCA_947179155.2. Taxonomy (NCBI): domain Eukaryota; kingdom Viridiplantae; phylum Streptophyta; class Magnoliopsida; order Apiales; family Araliaceae; genus Hedera; species Hedera helix. The sequence goes on along the minus strand of OX359280.1, from coordinate 29,598,677 downwards.
ATGAACTGTTGACTTTTAAGATTATGACCAAATGCTGAATACTTGTATAATCATGACCGTTGGTGATATATTGAATATCTTTGGCCCGTAGTGCAAATATGAACTATTGACTTGCATGATTATGACCAGGAACTGTGAATTTGTATCATCATGACCAATGGTGTTTCAGCTGATAAAAGTTGTTGATATTTTTCTTAAAAAGAGAAGCGAGTGGATATCATAGTCTACATTATTTTCTAATGAATTACTCATTTTGCTGCTATCATTGATCTAAACTTTATTCAAGAATTTAACTGTAGTTCTTGATATAAAGCTTATTGTCTATTATATTCAATTAAGAACTCAACTGTTGAAGGCTAATGATAATTTATTTGTCATTATCTTAGTCATGGTATTTTCTTACTAGGCTATTTGAAGCTGTCGTTAACACTCCAAAATTAATCCTCACATTCAATCAAAAACTCAGTATAATAGCAAGTAAGGGTCGAACCTACAGAGAATGATTAATTTATTTTTATGCAATGTAAACTAAAACTGGGGTTTTGAATTAACTAAATAAACAAAAGTAAATTAATAAAATTAACTAATAAATTAAAGACTTCAGTTCTTCGGTTCAATCTCACCCTTACAATTAATAATTCAATCATTCAAAATATATTTTTATCCTTCCATGAAACTAATAACCTTAGCCAACAACAAGCTTTGCTACCCTAAAATTCCCATAATTTTAATCTAACAAAATAAGCTCTTCATTAGATTCTAACTATTATACAACCTAGAACAAACTCTCTAAATTTAATATAATGGAAGCATTAATCACAAGGAAATTAGATTATTCTAAGCAACAACCTCATAAGCTCGGACTGTTTAACTTATATCATGATAACCACATCAATAAACAAAAGCTTGACCACAATCATTTATCACTATTCACTACTAACGATTAAGAACAATATCAATTACACGTAATATAATTCCTAAATCTAGCAATTGATAATAATTTGATTAACTCAACAGGCCAAAATTAAATCAATCAAACCCAATATTAAATAAACAATTAAAACAGATTATCATAAATAATTTCATATAAGGAAGAGTAAATAATATTACTGAATTGATTAAACCATTAATTATAATCGGGTTTGAAATTCCCTAAAACTGAATAGTAAAACTAGTCAAACATAATAATATAAATATATAAGAAAAACCTGAGAGAGAGAGCTCCTAATTATCTCCAATAATCTGCTTATCTCCTGATCTAATGTAATGTAATGTATTTATAGAAGTACAATAATAATCCTAAGCTAATGTGGAACTAAAATCCAATTTGGTATCAAATTAAAGCAATAAATCCCGAAATAATCCTGTTCTGCTCAATTTTTGCATCTACCAAACATGCCTTTGACCGGTCAATGCCAATAATGCACTTGCTGACGTCACAGTCAACTGCTCCAGCCGCGCACATTGTGCGCATATCTGCTGCTTGTCCAAACGACATCGTCTCTCCCTTCGCCCGTGCCATGTCTGCGCATCGCGCGACCAGCTTCTATTTCTCACAAACGCGCGCCATGCGCGCAACCGACTCCTTCTGAAATTACGAAACTGCCACCGGTGCTAGTTATTTACCAAAATGTCATCAGCCTTTTCTAGAATTTACAAAAATTCCATCCAAGATTATTTTCCTACAAAATAAAATATAAAATAAATAAAAATAATATAAAAATACTAAAAATAATAAAAACACATAAAATTACATAAATTATATAAAATGACCAAAAATACTTAAAAACTCACAATTAATTAAGCCTAAAAATACCTAATAAATATGAATAAAATCCTACTTATCAGCTATTTGAGCTCACATTTTCTTTTGTTCCATTATTTTTTAGAAAACGAGAGAGTAGCTGGGTCTAGCAGGGGAATGGAGTGACGGTCCGAGATATAGCTATTGTAGTCTTCACATGTTGTATATAGTGTGACAATAATAGTGAAGACTTAGTTGTGTATTATTAAGTTCTGTATTTCTGTTCTATGTACTATTTGTATTAGAGATCGTGTATTTTATAGCGTCTGAAATTGGGCTATGTAGGCCTAGATTTGGGGGCATCACAAGTGGGAGGCAAGGAATTCGTCTAGGGTTTCAATTTGGATGAGAAAGAGGATAGAGAAGAAGTTTGGATCGCGTGGAAAGAAAGAGGGAGAGAGAGCTCAGATCAATAATAGCAATAATTGTGTGTTTCTATAGTGTTTAGTGTGTGAGCTCAATCAACAAAGTGATTATGAAGTTCGCACGAAATTGATTTTTAAAATCTCAATATGGGACATAGTATTCATTTTATGACATTGAGATGTTTAGTGTTAGAATTCAATACTAATTCTAAATATATATTTATTATCCAAACAGTTGAATTGAAATTGAGGGTGCCAATTCTAATTCCAAACCATTGATTCGATGTTCCCAAATAGACTTTTAGAGTACTTGGTTACGTATTCTGAGTTCAAAAGCCTATTGGTAAACCACATAATGAAGAAGTGTCATGTTTGGAAGCTCACAAGAGTATTGTTTGTTGGAAAAGCAACTTGATATTGAAAAAAATAATTGTGATATCTAAGGATGATGATACTACAGTAGACACCAATGGTTCATAATTTGTTCCTACGCAAGTGTTCCGAGACATCAAAATTAGGGGTGAGCAAGAAACTGATTTGCTCCCAAAACCGCACCAAAAATCACATAAACCACACCAATTAAAACCGCACCAACGATTCTGGCGTATGTGGCGGTTTTAGGTGGGTTCAAAAATCAAATTTACAGTTTGGGGTTGGTTTCTGAGCAAAACCGCATTTAAAAAATTGTACCGCACCACCACCAAAATGATGCCGTTATCATAATTATTTTTCCATAACTATGTGATTTCAGTTGCTCTTTGAGTTTCTATTTATGGTATTTGGTGGCCTATTCTGGGCATACTTTTTATGTTAAAGTGATAGTCTACATAAATGGTTCTTTATTTATTTCTTAAGCTTGTAAAAATGTTCTTTTTGTTTCACATTAATGCCATAACTTTGATAACTCCTTTTTTTTTGTATATAAATTTGTGCTACATTATCGTTAGTCAATGAGAATGGTTTACTTTGTTCATGAATCTCATAAAGTGAAAGATGATTAAGTTGTTAATCTTTAGACAAATCACGTTTTATCATTTTACATTATAAGGGTTACTGAACTTGAAGAGTCATTACTGTTAAATGTGACATTTTTTAGTTCCTTATAGGTAGCATTTATTGGAAAAATATTTTTATTGCCATTAATTTTTGTAATAGAAAAAATATTTTTCAATATGTATATATTCAATTCGTTTTAAAACTGAAACCACACTCAAATGAAACTGCACCGCATGTTTTAAAATCACACCAAACTGCACATTACGATTTCATATCAGATTTTGAATTTATCAAACCGCACTTAAGCGGTTTCAGGTGCTGTTTGGGCTCAAACCGCACCATGCTTTGCCCTAATCAAAATTATTGATTTTGTTATTCTTGAAATTTTCTTTATCATATAGGTAAATTGAAATAGGTTGATATTGTTTTCACTTATTTTAAAGATTATTCTTTGAGAAGAAAAGACATTCAGTTTTTGATTATTCGAAGAGTGAAGATACATTTTGGTGCTTAATACTCATTTGCTTTCAAATCCGAGGATAAAATTTTTCTAAGAAGGGGAAACTGATACGATGAAAAATAACAATGAAGATTCAAATTTTTATATATTTTATAGCATGTGTGGAGATTTAATATATTTTTTTGTAATTTTATTCACTAGTTAGGTAAATTCAATAATGTAATTTATATTTGACCCGTTTATGCTTTGGGCTTTAGTTTTGATAATTTTATTTTATTTTTTATTTTTAATTATTTTTCTTTTCCAGTTAGTCATAGAAAAGTAGTTTAACATTATAAATATGTTATCTTAGGGTTTTATAAGTTACAATATTTGACAATCATATAAATTTCTCCTTGAGAGTTTTTATCTTCTTTGTGGATTCAAGGTTTCTCGTTGGCGTTAGTACAATAGCTAATTATTCACATTTGTATTAGAGTGTTAAAGTCTAACTATTATTTGATGTATTAATTGGCATCAGAGCCTGGATAATTGTATTTGAATTAGGCGATGGCTAATTATACCCCGTGTGTTATCTCGAGGATTTGTTAGTTTTTGGTGAAAATTGAATTCTAGAATTGAAGATTGCATAACTCCTGTACGAAGACCGAGTGTAAATTTCGTTTATCCTAAAAAAAAGAATTAAAAAAATAAGGAACTTTTCACTCGACTGAAATTAGCTACGCACTGCACAACCCTTCGTCGATTCATCATTTTCAAGTCATCACATCTTCGTGCCTCTTTTCATCATAAGTTTTGAATTTGATTAATTATTTTTCTTTGCAAAAGTACCAATCAATCCCTCATACATCCTCACAAGTTTTGATTTGGGTAACTTAGTTATTATTCTTTTGGGATTTGTCCTTAGTTCTTTCATAGTTTTAATCAAACCATACATAATTAGGTAAAGTTTGCAAGTGAACCTACTCAGTGTCAGAACAATCTCTAAATTAACAAATTTTGTAATTTGGGTCCTTCAACAGTTTGTTTGGTTAATTTTAATACTCTTACCATGGTGAAAAATATTTTTATTCCTAAAGTGCTTCAACAAAATAACCCGCGACCCGAATTTACTTTTGTCACCTATGTTCATTGTAAGTCAAAAGTGTGCAAACTTGTTCTCAATAAAGATAATGATTTTAATATAATTTCACCCAAACTTGTGAGGGAATTAAACCTTCAACCCGAACCAATTTCTTATCCTTTTGAGATTTCTTGACTCAATAATACCTCAATCAGAATATCACATTGGTGGTTGTTCTAATCATATTTAAAAGGTATATAATTTAGGTGGTTTGTCATATTTTGCTCATTGATGTGACTCATATATTGCTAGGTTGGTTATGGTTGGATGATATTCATGGAAAATATTTTGGTTCGAAAAATGTTTATACCTTTTATTGTGAAAAGAAAAAGAGAATTTGTTTGCTTACTTGCAAAAATTTGAATGAAATGAGTATGAGATTGATGGTCATGAATAGGTAAAGTATTTAATTACGTACTGTGAGTCTCAAAAGCCTATTGGTACACCACTGAATGAAGAAGCGCCATGTTTAGAAGCTCATAAGGGTATTGTTTTAGAGGAAATACAACTTGATATTGAAGTTAGTACAATTGAAGAATCACAAATCCTTATTAAGTTACATATTATCGAGAAGTATAAAAAAATTTATGACGTCTATGGATGAGAATACTACAGTAGACATCATTGGTTCAGAATATGCTCCTATGCGGGTGTTCGAGGACATCAAAATTATTAATTTTGTTATTTCTAAAAGAAATTTGTCATACAAGTAAATTGAAAGATGTTGGTATTTTCAGGATTATTTTTTTAGAAGAAAAGATAAACAGTTTTGATTCAGCGAAGAGTGAAGAGTCATTCTTTGTGCTTAATCCTCGTTTTATTTCAAATTCGAGGAAGAAATTTTCTAAGAAGGTGAAACTAATACAGTGGAAAATAACAATGAAAATTTCGATTTTCATATATTTTAGCATGTATGGGGATTTAATGAATTTTGTGTATTTTTATTTTCTAGTTAGGTAAATTCAGTAGTTTAATTTATACTTGACCCGTTTATCTTTTGGGTTTTAGTTTTGATAATTTTATTTAATTTTAGGTTTTAATTATTATTTTTTTCAATTAATCATAGGAAAGTAGTTTAGTATTATAAATATGTTATCTTAAGATTTTATGAGATACACTCTTTGACAATTATATGATTTTTTTTATTGAGAGTTTTTATCTTCCTTATGAATTTAAGATTTTTATCTCGTTAGCGTTAGTACGATAACTAGCCATTCATGTTTGTGTTAAAACGTTACACAATTTAACCATTATTCCGCTGCATCGTATGAATTCTCCAGATTTTCCAACAGAATAATAGAGGTCTCAAATTTAAGATCTTAAATGTGATTCAAATTTAGGTATTATTAGTTTATCAATTATTTTGTTAGTTGTTTATCAGGTCTCTCTAAATAAATAGTAAATGAATCTAAAGGAACTTGTAGAATTAACAAAATATTTAGTGAAAAGGATGTGAATAGTAATAGTATGTGGGCGCATGGGGGCTCAAAATTTTGATATGTTAATGGGATGCTTTAATTCAGATCTTTGAAGTTTTATGTTATGTAACATGTTAGGATAATCACAAGTATAATTTCTTAATTTTTTTCAAAAGAGAATAAGTAGTTGGTAAGATGATCAGATGTGTTAGAATTTAATATCGAATAATAATACAATCACACAGAATATTAGATAAAGAATAGAAAAGTAAGAACACGCGATATACTCAAGTTCACCAATTTAGTTAGTTCTACTTATCTGACGTATTCATTAGATGTCTCACACATTTTTCCATGATTCACACACCAAATAATTGTTTTTATAGTAACTAGAAAACCCTAATTGTTATAATATAGACTCAAGCCCAATACATTAGTAAACTAAAGGCTAGATTACTAATAAATCTCCAATCCCAATTACACCCTTACGCTTGACTTCTAGGGAGCGAGACCCCCTATCATCCTGTCGTATGACCATTAGTCGAACCCGCAGAGTATGAGTCAATCCCAACAAGATGGGAATTCAGCTTCCATGTTGCTGTTATTTATGATCTAAAATTGCAAAGGACATCAGAAGTAACAAGTGAAATGAGGGAGTCAAAATATTAATAAGAAGAATGCCCATATATACCCATCTCCAAATGCAGTGACTTGAACAGTGGACGAAATTGTAAAATGTTGCCTATGTTACGACTTGAGACGCGATGAAATGACACATAAATATAGGGAATTGATATTTTTACATGAAAATTTTATATAATTTTTTTTATATGAATACTAAATGAATCAAATATTCATACGAGAGAAATCTATATAAAAATATCCATTTTTTTCATCTAGAGGTATCAATTTTCTAAATATAATATATATACATATACATGAATAGTTCCATCAAGTCCATCTCACATAACATAACAGTAGAAGTAGATCACAATTACAATCTCAATCTACCGCCACAAGAGTAAGCAAAACATTACATGTATTACATAAAAAACAAGGACAATAATAACTAAAATAGGTAATCAAAAGTTCTCCTTATGAAAATCGAACTTCGTACTTGTTCTCCGGGAAAATTCATGGGCTAGGTGCATAAGCTCCGCAACCAAACCAGGTGCACCACAGTAGAAAACTCCTGCAACCAAACAATAGTCACATATAACCATTTTAGCTAAATTCATAAAATCTCAATACAAATAAATTGCAACTTCATTTAATAACACTTTATTTAAAATTTACTTGCCAACTCTTTTGTCAGTATGATTAACCGCTACATGCTTGAAAACGTTACGCCAATTAGGCCTAGCAAAATATATCTTTACACGCGTCCCAGACACAATATCCACCCCATTTTTAGCATGCTGGAAAGACTGAAGCATCGTGATTAGAGCTGAGCACGCGTCTCCTTCTTCATACACGCTAGTGCAATAATTGTGAAGCTCAATCACTCCTTCTTTATCGTTCTCAGCCACTTCATTCATAACCCCCTTAAACCATTCAAATGAGCCTTGTTCACGAGTAACCCAATAAAAATATGCTCTTGTTGTGGCAAAATGCATTGTTTTGTGGCCCTTTACACCGCTTTCAACTGCCCCTTCTTCTGTTTCTTTTTGTTGTTTGATGTTGTTGAGCATGTCTTTGAGAATGCTAATTAATGGGGTGGCTCCTATGCCAAGGCCAACGAGGAGGAGGATGTCGTATTGTTTGTAATCTTGTGCTGGAGCTCCATAGGGGCCATCAATTAAGAGTTTTGGTAACCTGGTGATTAGTATAAAATGAACTTGTGAGCATCATTTTGCTTGATAAAACTACTAAACACGGGACAAAAATTAAATCTTGGATAAATAGCATGGTTGCAACTTCTTTTTTTCTATATGTTTGGTATAATACAGAGTTGCATCTATTGAAAAAGGAACAGTTTTACTTAAATACAACATTTGCACATATGCAACTTTTGGCTATACAAACCACATTAAAAAAATTGCATCCGTACTCTTTTCTGTAACTTTGTCTCGTGCCCCTAACTTTATTGTATAATTTCTATTGAGTATGAGATTTTGGAATGCAAATATTGAGTGAAAAAGAAAGTAATAATATGTACCTTGGTATGTTAAGGCCTTGTGCAATGTCAGCCCTTAGGATGCTGCTTTGATCACTGGCCGGAGGTTGAAAAACCTATGTATATGCACCAAAATGTGACACATCTAAGTATTTTACACAATTCTATAGAATACAGGTGAAAAAAATTAAAGATTTTGAAGCTAAAACATATAGAAACATGCAACGCATAAAACTAAAAAAAATCTGTAAATTATTAATTAGTGGGTTTTCATATTTTCAACCCCTCTTGTCATGTGGATTATGATTTAGCAAAATAACAATTTTAATCGAATGGTATGGTACATGTGGCCCATTGGGCCTTATAAGTGAATAAAATTACTTTTCTGATATCAAAACGAAATATTCAACTTAAAATAAATTGACAACAAATAATATAATTTACATTTGTATTAAGCTTGTCAGATGCGATACTTTATATTTTTAACGGTATAGAAGTTAGTTTATTAATTTTGAAAAGCTTTATTTTATTCCATGTATAGCTATGTAGGACCACAAATTAAGGTTGTGCAACAATTAATAAAAATAAATTAAATCACATTCACCAATACAAACCAAATTTAATATTGTAAATTAAGTACCTTGGAAAACACCGCTTTGAGTTGCGATGTCCAGTCACCCAGGGTTCGAATATGGATGCTTAGATAATTGTCTCCTGGAGCTGAGGTAATTGAAAATGGATGCCTGCACACATTATATATGTCCATTACTATTTAATTAAAATTGAAGGATTTAGCATATATTCTTCAAGTTAATTATTACCACTAGTATATTTAAACCTGTGAGATTTAGAAAATTGCAATAACATTACATTTCCGGGATATACAGCAACCTGATGAAAATTCAAGAAAATATATTAGTCCATTAGTAAATTATTAAGACCAGAATTGCATCTCAGTTGTACCAAAGTATTTGCTAAAATTATTCTTAATTAGGCTTAAGCTACGTTTGGCAACTTCTTCTGAGTCTTGGAATTAATTGGAATTGAACACTAATTTTCTTTTTCGATTCAATGGAAATACAAATGTGCTTTCAGTTCCAATTCATAAGCTTAGTATTGAGTTGTCAAACATAACGTTAGATTAAGTATGTACCTTGGAAATTTCCACGGTTTCATGACCGGACCTGAATGCTCGAATTAGTCTTTCACAAGCATATAGTATCATCGGAACAAGATACATCCATGTCTGCATATATATATATGCGTAGGTATGCCAAAAAAAAAAGGAGGCGATTTATAAAGCAATTTTGAGTACAATTTGATAATTTTTTCTAAAAAGAAAAAAAAAAGAACGGTAAAAGACAAGAACGGTAAAACTTAAATAGGATAGAAAAAAATTGATGAATAGAAAATTTGAAGTTATTACTGATTTTATAAAGGGAAAATTTTTCTTGTGTTTGTACATAAGGGTATAATAAGGATTACAAAAAAAATATTTATGTTATTTACTCTCTGTTATGGAGTTTTAATTTGGAGAGAAGAAAAAATAAAGTGAGAGAGAAAAAATAAAGTTGTCTTGGAGTTTTTAAGTAAAAGAGAACAGAAGAGAAAGTTAGAAAAAAAAGATGTAAAGCTTTCTCCTCTTCTCTAACTGTCTTTTTTGTTTTTTCTTCAACTAAAAAACTCCCAGACACTATGTTAGTTTTTCGTCCAAGTCTGCAAATTTCGGATGAAAAACTTCGGCCAAAAAATTAGTTTTTTACTATAATCCGTTAATTAAGGAAATACAAAAACAAATAATTAGACAAAATACATAAGTTTTTCGTCAATATCTTTTCATTCTGTCCATTGAAAAACTCAAAAACAGTGTAAAGGTAAATGCTTGTATTGGTTTTTTAAGTACTTACAGTTTTCTTGTACCATTTCTTGGAGAGATAAAGGAAGGTGCCATGGATGATTAAGAGCACATGGACAATAGCAAATAAGTGATGGGAGTACCAAAATGCATTAAACCCCGTTAGAGTCTTAACAATTTTGGGAGGTGGAGCCTGTTTCTTCGGAACCGTGGTTGCGCCAACGTTTAGGCTATGGCCATAAGCAGCAACATCACAATGCCGGTCCAAACCTCAGTGCCTTTAACAAACCACCAGTAGTTATGTGGATGTTCATGGCCAAAATATGACTCCATTGGTTCATATTCCTCATCAGTAGCATGTAGTAGCCTTGGGAAGTCACATGTTAAATGTGAACCAACACGTAGCCCAACTCCAATAGCAATTCCTAGAGCAATTACCTGAGAAATTCATTCATGAACAAAAGATGGAAATGTTAATAAGCCCCAAGTGATCAATGAGTTCTAATTTGCAATGAATTTGGCTTATGGGTTTAGTTCTCGTGAAGTTGATTTGGGGATAATATAATTTGTAGATCTTCATCTACCCTTATGTCCTTGTAGAGTTTAAAGTTATAGATTTATATGTGAGCCTTCTACTCAACAAAAGTGCTTACATCGTTTTACTGTATTGAAATGTATAAATATTGCCTAATCTAGCTAGCTAACACTGAGCTTGTAAATGAAATGGTGGTATAATAAAAAATTAGACTAATCAGTAATAGCTTGAATTTGTATAGTAGATTCATAATAAAAAAAATTAAATTAAAAAAAAATTGTGATTGCATCTTTTAGGAAAAATGAGACAAAACAGTCGAGCTAGTATAGTTATTGTGGGAGGTCTACCCATGCTAGCTGCACACATGGTATACATGATATATAGATCGGTATGAAAATTATGAACTGTCTAGTAACAAAATATTGAAAAAAACGTAAGATAGCAACCACGAATCCAAAAATCTTAGAATGACACTTAATTAAACGGTCCGTGTTTGTGCCTGTGCGACATTTTAGTCTTTAATTTTGGCTAATTAATTAGCAAACCTCTTTCTCAACATACAATTATTAGCGTAAAGCGTACCTTCTAAGGTATAATTAATTAATAACACAAAATTTTATCTTTTGGTTTGCACCACTGATAGTATCTTAAGGGAGAGTTTTGGTTAATACCTAATCTCACGGACAAAAACGTCACAAATGGATAAACTGAAGGAATAGTTTTGCATTTTAGTCTAAAATGATCAAAATGCCTTCAATTTTGTTAAGATTAGCTCAAGATAGTGACTATTTCTAATCAATTAAATTATGCTACATAATTAATTGCAAAATATAGCCTTACCTTATGAAAATTGACATTTTAGTCTAAAATGATCAAAATACCTTCAATTTTGCTAAGATTGGCTCAAGATAGTGACTATTTCTAATCAATTTTCCTACTCCTCAGCCATGTAACAGTGTTTCTACAAACTGGTAGGAGAATAAGAGCCATGTTGAATTTCAAAGTCTCAGCGGCACCCTTTGCAGTTATCACGCAATAACCCATCACCTCAAAAATAGCTCTATGCTTTTACAGAATAAATTTCCATGTGAATAGCCCTGCACAGATTGAAATCCTCAAGGCAATCACCCAAATTCGCTTCCAATTGTCGTGAAAAAAATAGGCAATTCTCCGGCAGCATCGTTGGAAGGGGTTCATCTGTGTGTTTGGAGCCAGTTTCTCACTTATTAAATGGCTTAGAACTCGACTATCTGTTGCTAGATTGGTTGATTGACTTGGGGCTCGGAGTAGTAGCATTTCCACATTAGACATCTGTGAAATACATCAAACATTTTTAGCTTCAATGAGTTTCTTAGTTTTTGCTTTTTTTGTCATGCATGTGTAGTTTCAATCATGTTGCATCATATGTTATGCTTTTGTCCCAAAATGATAGTCTCGATTAATTTTTGATTTTTCTTTAGACACTAGGTCCGTTATCGATTGGGATCCTCTCTCTCACACTTTTCATCATATTTTTCCTTGATACAATTATAGCGACACAAAAGTTACTTTTAACGACAGTAGTAACGACACAATTTCTACGACGAATATTATAATATCATTAAATGTAATGTTTTTGCTTTTAAATTTGTATTTGAGAAGTTGAGCAGAAAGTGTAACGGAGGTGATCATCATCCATATGTTATTGGGAAAAAAAGACTGTTTTGCGTTTACCAAGAAAAAATTAAGCCGTCAAATGGGGACTATTATTTTGGGACAGATGAAGTATACATGTGATGCTAAGAGGAATAGTACCAAAATGACTAACCTCAACGTATCTGTGGTTATGTGGATCAAGTTCTTCAATTATCAAAGCTGCATATTCATCCGCATGCTCTTGAATCTTTAACAGCTTATTTGCAGAAGCACTTAGCATAATGATCTGAAAAAATTAGTGCATAAATTTGTGGAGTCATACATATACATAGTGAACAAATGAAAGATTGAGACAATTATAATCTCCCCAGTAAACTAAAATGCAAAACCGTCCCTCCGGTTTGTATTACTTTTGCAAAACGTTCCCTTGAACTTGTTTTTTGGCAGAACTCTCCCTCCGGTTTGTATTATTTTTGCAAAACTCTCTCTCAAACATTTTTTTGGGCAAAACTCTCCCTTCAAGATGTATTAATTAAGCAAAAGGGACCCTTAACAAATATATAATTAAATAAATGATTAATTATGTAGTTTCTAATAATATTATATTAGTTGAATAATTTTATGTCATCCCTATTTTTAGTAAAAATATAACTAGATTATACTTGTTTTTAAAAATTATGATGTGATAATATATGATATAATTATCTTATTCCAACAATTATGTCTTACACCGTTAAACAAATATGGCCTTAGGAGTTAGCCACCACTATACTAGCGTCTGGCAACCGTTAGTATAACGATGTCTAGATTGGAAGATTTTTTTAAAGGATTAATATTTTTACATGAAAAATTGATATTTAAATAAAACTTTACTCACATGAATAGTAAGTGGAATTCACCTTCATATGAATAGTAAGTGGAATTCACCTTCATATGAATAGAGTCTTGTGAAAATATCAATTTTTTTTTTTTTTGTAAATTTTAGTCTAACTTCAAATGATCAAAACTTTTGATTCAGGAGGAGTTAAAAAACGTGTCAACCTAATTTGGAAAGGTTATTTTAAGCTTTATGACACACCATTTGGGTTCGATTTCAGGACCATAATCTATTCCAAAGATCAATGTCCACGCTATTTTATTTTTCAGACTCATTTTGAAATGTGAAATTTATTTATTTATTTATTTATTTTTGAGAAACAAGAACTTGAATTTTATAAAAGAAACTCAACTAGAATCGACACAAAGTACATGAGTAATGTGTGGAGGAACATTCTTCGTCCATACCAAAAAACTCCTAACATGTCTAGCATGTTTAGCTAGATAATGTGCTACCTTATTACCCATTCGACCAACGTGAGAAAAACTAATGTCCCCACCTAACATCGTAGATTTCGCTGAGCTGAGAATATGGCCAAAAGAGGATAAAGATGCCTCGTCGGATTTCAAAGATTTAATTATATTTATAGAATCCCCCTCCAATATGAATGAAGTTAAACCAAACCCTTGGGCAAAAACAATAGCTCTAGCAGCAGCCAAAGCTTCTGTTATGTCTAGAGAGAATGGGAGACTTACTTGCTCCGATAAAGAAGTCATAGCTTGTCCTCTACTATTTCGTATAACAACTCCCAAGCCTGCTTTGCTCATATCGTGAAACTGAGCTCCGTCGAAATTAACTTTAATTTCCCCCTCCGCTGGTGGTGACCATTGAACCCTGTGGGATTGAGGAGGATCACTAAAATGTGCATCAGTAGTCGCATTTGTGTGTTGAAAGAATGGCAAAGCTTGAGTCGTTATGGGTACAACCTGTGCTAGTGGGAACTCCTTAGTAGAAGTGCGAACCTGGTTTCGACGATACCAAAGAGTCCACATCACTGAGACCAATAGTTCTGGATTTTTCTTCTGTTTGGCCGTGAAAGTGAGCACTTCCTGAATTGATGAAAACTCCCTCGTTTGCCTGAACGAAAATATAGTCAAAGATCCCCATACCTGTGTCAACTGCTTGCAACCCCACAGAGCATGGAAAACCGACTCAATCTCACAATTACATAGTTCGCATACGTCATCATTTATAATATGCCTTCGTGTAAGATTTTGTTTCATCGGTAAAGCATTGTGACAGGTCCTCCATAAGAAATTTTGAACTTTGCTTTGCACATTAAGACTCCAGATTAACTTACACACTTCATTATCTGACTGTGCATGCACATCTTGTAAATTTGTTTCGTGGTCTGCTGTGAGGAATCTTGTACCCGATCTTATTGTGTAAATTCCGGATGGGGTGAAAGGCCATACTACGATATCCTCCGTTGCATTTGGACACAACGGAATGCTTGAAATCAAATATGCTTCATGTGGGATGAAAAGTCCATTTAACAGATTAGAATCCCACTTCTTTGTGATTGGGTCTATGAGTGCAGAAACTTTCATCTCCTCAAAATTAGTTATCACTTGAGATTCAATTCTTAAATGAGCTCTAGAAGGCAACCAATGAAATGTGAAATTTAGATTGTCTACAATATCCATTAAAATTTGAAATCGTATAAAACATGTGATTTAATTGTATTAACATTAACGGTGAATTTACGTGAATACTAATAGTAGATTACTTACTAAACTAAGTCATAATAAAATTTGAAGTTTCTAAAAACTTGAATTCCAGAGTTTATTTAGATTAGTATTTCAGGAAAATTCTTTATGTAGAATATTGTCAACAAATGTAAATCTTAATATTTAATTCAATTACTTACCTAAATTAAAAATCTAATAATGTATAATTATTTTATAAGAGTCATAGCCAAATAAATCTACCCTAAATTTAATTGCTTACCTTAATAATTGATTGAAATAACACACTGTATAATTAAATTAATTGCTTTAATAAAAAACTAATTTTACTATAAATTTATCTCAAAGTCCTAACATATTCATAATACATTAAATTTATTTTATAAATTACCCGGATAAAACTCCACACGTGCGGCGGGCTTGTATATAATTATAGCCCAAATTAGAATTTGTTCCAAACTTGGTTCTGCTCTTTCCTTACTAAATAATATCATAATAAATTGGAGTCCTAATTAAATTAGAATTTAATAAAATTAAAATATTAAAATATTTTATCGAATTCATATTAATTAGTCATGGATTTTCTTAACAAATTATTGTTTTAACGAATTAATATTTATTGAAAGTTGAAATCTTATCATACCTCGAATTTAATTGCATCAATATTAGTCGTGAATTTACTTGAGTAATAATAGTGAATTTCATTCTAAATTAGTGTTATAATTAAACTAAAATTCCTTAAAGCTTGAATACCACAATTCTTTAGTGATCGTATTTGTCTTCAATATTGTCAGTTGATTATGATTTGAATATCAAAAATATTAAAATAAAATCGTGCAAATTGACCGAATTGAAAGTGTTTGTCACATGATTTCTTAAACTAACCCGGGTTATCTAACTAGTAACTAATAGCAACAAAACCTGCATACATGCCGTGCAGTCTGTAATTTGCAATTGTGAGCTATTAATCCCAACCATCCATTATTATGTTGGACAGTACGTATAAGATATGATTGCTAAGAGATTATCCACACTATTCCAATAGTTCCCTAAACAATTATAAATTATATTATTTACACTTTCATAATATGTTACCTCTTTGACTTCTTCTTCAGTAATTCGTCCATCAGCATTCGTGTCCACCCTGCATTTGGTATTTTCACAGCATATTGAATTTTCAAAAACCATTCTTCAAGAAGTAATACTTTTTTAAGTTGAATATCAAAAGTACTTGCATGTCGAAGAAGGTTTGTAGCCTAGCATCAAAGCTTGTGTTTGTAATCTGTTCCCAGAAATCGTACAACTCCGTCTTAGTAATTGAAGATGATTTTATGCCTCTTTTTCGAGCTAAAGCTTCAAACAATTCGTCCACAAACTCTCTGGAATCGTTCATTCCTGATCAAATTGACACCAAGGATGGAAAACAACGCAAAAAAATGGAAGGACAACAAAATAGTAAGCAATTTTGTTCCTTAAGCATAAACAAACATACAGAATGTGAAGAAATATAAATATTAAGGTATAAGACTATTAAATTTTTCGTTTTTGCCGGCAGTCTCTAAGTCCCACATAACTTGAGCATAAATAGACATACAAAATGTGAAGAAATACAACTGTTAATGTACAAGGTATAAAACTGCTAAATTTTCATTTTTTTAATTTTAAAGCAGCCCCTGCACTTCCACGGACCTTGAGCATAAACATACAAAATGTGAGGTATAAGAGTGTTGAGATTTATTTTTGTCAGCAGTCCCTGAGCTGCCGCATACCAAAGTATTTGAGAAAAAAATAAAAAGAACAAAGTACAATCTCAATGATGAACTTACCTATGCATTGGGCAAAGCGAGATTTGGGCAGCATCCCATCCACAGAAAATTCATTAAATCGTACCACAACCTCAGACAAACCATCATTACCAACATTTCCGTTCATAAATCTTAGCCCTAGTAGGGCAAGGGCTGCACAGGACTTGCAACGATCAACCTTCCTTGTCCTCTTTGTAGAAGTCATGCTCCTTAGATCCCTCGAGACTTGTCTAAGCTTAAGCGAAACCTGAGAGCCTAACGAAGGCCGCTTCTCTAAGCAACTAGCTAATAATGCTGCTTCTTACACTTTTCTTGCCACTATCTCTCGTGCTACTGACTAATGGATCATTATACGCCATTCGGTTGCTCCCCCTGCTGCTTTCTGTATCGTTCCCTTGAGAGTAGTCTTGAATCTCCATTTTGAGTAGTTTTGTGTTATTTCTCTTGGAGATGAGGGTGGCTTTAAAATGAGCTAGTTTAGTTTCCTGAAATCAAATATGTAACGATCCGGGTCAAATTCCGAGTCCGAATGAAATCACAGCAGAATAAGGCCCATTGAGTTGTCTCAATAATATCTTCTTGGGTCATCTTAGCCCACCACAGACTCACCCAAAATGTCATGACTGAATGTATTAATGATAGCAACTTGGATCCTTATAAACACATCCACATTAACTGATGTGGGACTGGGGTGTTACAAACTCCCACACTTAAATACCTGACGTCCCCGTCAGGCCGAACACATAGTCACACAAGGCCCAAAAACTTTGCCTCTCTAGCCATTGTGGGATAATACCAGCGGCCTACTAGGCCCGCCTTCGTGTCCCCACCTCCAGCAACCCGATCAGATGACCCGACCCGAGCTTTCGAGAGTCGGCTATGATACCATATGTAACGACCCGGGTCAAATCCCGAGTCCGAATCAAATCACAGCAGAATAAGGCTCATTGAGTTGTCTCAATAATATCTTCTTGGGTCATCTTAGCCCACCACAGGCTCACCCAAAAGGTCATGACTGAAGGTATTAATGATAGCAACTTAGATTCTTATAAACACATCCACATTAACTGATGTGGGACTGGGGTGTTACAAAAAATATGTCCGGATTCAGGAAATATAGAAAATGTTGATGTTTTATAATGATGTTTTTCTCGAAATGACTAGTCACATCACACATACATAAAGTGAAAGTATGTGGAACTTATTTACTTGTTCAACCGTTGCAAAATATTAGAGTAGTAACTTGGTTAAAAATATAAAAGTTAAGGAGATGGCTTATTTTCTTGAAAATGACACGCTTGTTTGTTGAGATAAAAAGTCTCGTATAGTAATTAAGACTTCGAGGTTTAATATATAATTTGAAAAATTACTTCACTCATCACTAATTAGTTTTGGATGCTTTAATATAATATCAAAACAGACACCATATATATGCCCGACGGCTCACATTGTTTCAAAAGATAAGAGCAACTCGTCATAGTAGAAAAGTAGGAGATAACTTATTCTCTGAAAAATTAATTCAGACATTCACTTGTATACTTACATATTTTCAAAACTCATTTTGCTTATTTATTTTAGAATGAAACTAAATATAATATTGCTAATATATTTTGGAACGGGGGGCTGAGTACATTTTTTTGAACTGTGGAGGCCATGTGCATGCACTCCATGCAAATGACTAAGGGAGTAATTTGAAGTATATCTATGTGCATTATATGCTTTTTGTTTGGATACCTACCAACCAACCAACCGGAAGAAAGCCACATTGAGCTGTACATGTGGGGTCGTCGATTGACCCCACAAAAATATTACTTTATAATATATGATTAATTAAAAAATAAATTAAGTGTAATATATAAATTAAACCACTCAAATTTTATAAAGTTTCTAATGTACGATGTGAAATTGAATTTCTTATAACTTTTTCAATTCCATATGCAAGCTTGATATTTATTATTCTTTGTGTAGATTATCTGTAAGTAAATGTGTAGCATACATTTCGTAGTACATATTTTCTCAGGTAAAAATTGCTCAGAGGGTAGAGTATAAGAAGGCGAGCGTGCTGCTCGCCCATAGTGGTAAGTCGTGTACTACAAGTATTACTACATGTCATTAACTACTCTTTGCACATCATTAGAAAAGAAGACATAATATATTAGCACAGATTATTGCGGGATTTGCATGCAAAATATTGATCTGATTTGTGAAAATACTAGACATGTTTCCATTCATTATGCAGTTTGTGTGTTAATATATTAATATCGCAGGCATAATCACATTTTTTAGATTAAAGAGAGAAAGAGCGGTTATATTAAAATTAACGGCGCCGTGGCCAGGTAGCTGATCACATGGGGATTTAATAGGAGGACCATGAACTCACATGTGGCCGGTTACTATATATTTTTGTTGTGCTAAAGTAAATCGCAGGTCCCATGCCTTCTGAAATTTTAACCCTATAAACATGAATTTACTAAAGGTACTCATCATGTGTGTGTATTTGCTAGGCGTATACTCCTTTCCTCGAATTTTATTTATTCTAATTAATTTTTTATTATTAAATTGATCACATTTAAAATCCAAAATTATTCTTAAACTTATTAAATCTAGACACAAAATTATTATCATTAAAAAATATATCGAATATATTATCAAAGTATATTTACAATACTATGTTACAATTAGCAAGCTAACTAACTCATGTTAATAATAATAATTTGTTTAATTTCAAATGATGTTAGTATGCTATGTCATATTTAATTAGAATAAGAATAATAGAGAGGGTTAAATACACTTTTGTTATAACAAGTTTTATCACACTCATAATTTAGTCACTAAAGTAATTGAGTTTACACTTCTGTTACATAAACTATTAAATTGCATATAAGATTCTCCCCAAATTCATGTTTTTGAGAGAAATTGATCGAAATACTCGTTTTTCTGACAAACTAATTTGTTTTATACGATTTATGTGACGCCCCCAAATCCGGGCCTACACAGCCCAATTTGAGACGCCAAAAGACTACAACAAAATTATTATAATCCAGTGCAAAACACAAAAACACAGAACTCGATAATACACAATTAAATCTTCACTATTATTGTCACACTATTTATAATATGTAAAGACTACTATATCTATCCCTTGGACCTTCACACCATTCTCCGGCTAGACCCAGCTACTCTCTCATCTCCTGTTGAAAAACAATGGAACAAAAAGAAAGGGTGAGCTCAAATAGCCCAGTAAGAAAATATCATGACTAAAATAATGACAAATAAATTATCATTAGCCTTCAACAGTTAAGTTCTTAATTGAATATAATAGACAATAAGTTTTATATCAAGAACTGCAGTTAAATTCTTGAACAAAGTTCAGATCAATGATAACAACGGAATGAGCAATTCATTAGAAGAATAATGTGGACTATGATGTCCACTCGCTTCTCTTTTTAAGAAAAATATCATCAATTTTTATCACCTGAAACACCACTGATCATGTTAATACAATTTCACAGTTCCTGGTCATAATCATGCAAATCAACAATTAATCTTTGCACTACGGGCCAAAGATATTCAATATATCACCAACGGTCATGATTATATCAATATTCAGCCTTTGGTCATAATCATACCAAACAACAGTTCATCTTTGCACTATGGGCCAAAGATATTCAAAATATTACCGACGGTCATGATTATACCAGTATTCAGCCTTTGGTCATAATCATACCAAACAACAGTTCATCTTTGCACTACGTACGGGCCAAAGATATTCAACTATCACCAACGGTCATGATTATACTAGTATTCAGCCTTTGGTCATAATCATACCAAACAACAGTTCATCTTTGCCCCCGACCAAAGCGAACATTCACCACGTGCCCTAAGAGACACAACAATTATATTACCTTTATCCTATATTCTATGCCCCAGGCCACAGATATTTACAACAAAATGATTCTTGATGATTAGAATAACAACAGTGATATAAATGATGAATCAGAAGAAACAATATGATTAATAAATATCGAAAGTTTGTGATTTTTCTTTGTGCAGATTCAAATAATGTCTAAATTGTCAACATGATATGGACTCAAATTCAAGAACGATATTCAAGATCCACAGTTCAGAATAACGGCTAAGGTTCAATAGAAAGATCTAGAAAAATAGGAAAGCTCAATTGAAATGATATTAGATGAAGCGCAAACTATTAAGAATATATAATCATTTCAGGAAACTTTACCAACAAGAGACAAATAAGAAATGAATATGAAGAGTAATTCACCAAACATGCGGTAGTCCGCATAGTCAGGTTATTCTCAGAGATTAATAAGGACTGAATACGAAAGGTTATTCACCAAACATGCGGTAGTCCGCGTAGTCAGATTATTCCCACAAATTAATAAGGAATGAATACGAAAGGTTATTCACCAAACATACGATAGTCTGCGTAGTCAGTTTATATTTTTTTAATCCTTTTCTTTTTTACTAATAAAAAATGACGAGACATGAAGATTTTTAAATATTATATTATCTTGATAAGTTGCGATCACTTGGTGGGAATGTATCTACTTCTAGTGTGCATGCTCATATATCCGAGTCGGTAGAAGTTATAATGTAAATTTACCCTAAGTCTATATATTGACCATTTCCCCTAGGGTTTTTTTTTAGATCTTTACGATGTAAATTTACCCTAAGTCTATATCTTGACCATTTCCCCTAGGTTTTTTGTTAGATCTTTACGACTGAAATGTAATAGCATAAGTCGTTACAGAAAGGAAAAAAAACGTGAAATGCGTTTTAACTATCGAAGCCGAGTTAAATTGGTGAAAAATAAGTATATATATTTTTACTCTAGCATTTTTTAAATTTTAATCCTTTTCTTTTTGACTGATAAAAAATGACGAGACACAAAGATATTTAAATATTATATTGTCTTGGCAAGTTGTGTTCACTTGACGGGAAGATATATTCTTTTAGTGTACATGGGCACATAATTCAAGTCTAGTCGGTAGAAGAATTCAAATAGAAGCTACAATTTATCCTAAGTTTATCTCTTGACCCTTCTTCCTAGATTCTATTTTTAGACCTTTACGATTAAAATGTATTAGTATAAGTTGTTAAAATATGCATTTTATAACTATTAAAGCTGAGCCAAACTGATGAAAAATAACTA
This sequence comes from Hedera helix, assembly GCA_947179155.2. Lineage (NCBI taxonomy): Eukaryota > Viridiplantae > Streptophyta > Magnoliopsida > Apiales > Araliaceae > Hedera > Hedera helix. Next base: position 29,576,827 of record OX359280.1, on the reverse strand, counting down.
TATATGTTCTGTTTAGTGCAAAAGTGTAGTTCTCATTTTGTTTTTTTATCCAAGTTATAATTATAATTAAATCTTTTGGGTAATAACCCCAACTACTTTTCCTATAAAAGGAATCTCACAAATGTTTTTCTTTGTCTAATTAATGCTAATTAATTTCATAGTAACCCTAATTAAGGTCATTGTTGGTTTTAACTTTCAAGTTTAATTGTGGCCAAGCTTCCTTGTTAAAAAAATACAATAAAAATATTTAGGAAATTTTATTATAATTACTTATCAATATATTTGGCACACTTAAGATTAAATTAAATTAATTACTATAAATAAACAGAAAGGCTAGTTTGAAATGATTGTGTTTCCTTAATAAAATAAATGAGTGAATTCAGCTAAATTTCAGAGAGAGCTTGATTAAGAGTTTGCTAATGATGGGAATTTATCATCTTCATTCTCCATTGACCAAATAATATCGTAGATTTTTTGTGTCACACAATACTCCTAATAAGACCTCTACATTTTGACAAGGGACCAAAAGAGGCTGGCTATTCAATTAACATATTAAAGAATATATTGTACTTTTTTTGATTGGTAAAAAAGAAATTTCATTAAAATTCAAAGTTATATAATATGTGACAAATCCAAAAGATATATATGAATAGGGTCACAACAGAATTACAGAAAACCCAATTCCGAACCTTCAAATTTAGAGTCAAAAAATCTGATCGGCTGCCCTTTGCATATATCAGCTAACTTTGTGCCAACAAATGTCAAGCCTCTCATGAACACAAAAATTACAGTTATTGATTCATTTCTCTCCGGCCCCCAATCATATACTTGCTTTACTGGTTCGCAATTTAAGTTTTTTTGTACCGGAACGCACCAGTCCTGATTCATAGAATTACGGTACCATAGCAACACGTCCAATTTTTAATATTGAACTATATTGCATCACCCATGAATTAAACATTACAAAAATGAAGCTTACCTAAAAAATTATTCTTAAATGAAAGTTTTCATAATAAATTTTTTTTTTTATAATAATAATTGAATTTATCTCAACAAAAATTAAAGTAAAACAGCACAATAACTAGAATTTAAAAATCTTAACCTCTATCTTTCGGTGTGGTACGGTATACGAGCACCGCATCACACTAATCTTGTGAGGCAAAAGCCAGCCGATTTAATGCGTTTTGATCAATTTCAGTGTTGTACCGATTTAAATTGTCATCCATAACCTAAAAGTTTGATTTGACTCACAATTGAATACTCTCTCCGTCCATATTTAAATGTCATTTTAGAGTTTCTATCATGTTCCTAAATATATGACTTTTTAGAAATTTAAGAATAATTAGCCATTATTTTTCCTAAATTACCCTTATTAATTGTGTATCAATTTTCTAGGCATTCTCTTTATCCAACCTGCTAATTACTCCAACCGTATTTTTTTTTTTTTTTTTTTTTTTTTTTTTTTTTGCTAAATTAAATTTAGTATTAAAAGAGAACAAGAACATAAGCAAAGGGGCATACCCCAGATCAAAAATGGCCAAGCCAAGGAACAAACATAACAACAGACAGCCAAACAAAGAAATACTAGGAAGCCACCCAAAGCAGACCACAACCAGTCCCAAAGCATCAAGGGAAGTATGAATCAAACAAATCCAAAGATCAAATAAATATACTCCAACCGTATTTAATTTTCACTCCCTATTTTTTTATCTTTTCTCTCTTTATTTCACTCCCTACTTTTTCTCTGTTCTCTTTTTCTCTCTCTATTTCATTTTCTATTTTTTCTCATTGCAGTTCCATCGATAAGAGAATTGAATAAGTTGTTTTACAGGGAGGGGGAGAGAGAGAGGATAAAAGTAAATGAGACCCAGTTTTTTTAGAAGAAAATAATGAGAAAATGTTCCTTAATTATGGGAGTACAGATGTGAGAGAGTATGAGATACTCCTAATAATAACCATGAGGATTTAAAAGTATTATAAATATTTTATATTATATTTAATATTATATAATTATTTTTATAATTTTTGTGCACAATTCTAAAATATTAATTAATTAAGGACGGAGGGAATAGTTACAAGTAGTGTTATTATTCGTAAAAGATGGGCGAAAATGTCAATACCTACACTCCTAGAGTAGCATTGACAATTGTCATCACGAGATAAGTGTTTGTTAATGTTTCTTTTTTCTTCTGTTTTTCAAGGTGCATAGGATAGGTGGAGGATACTTGAGGCATTCAAAATAATTATTTACATATGGTAGATATTTACGGCTGGAAAATTAAATTAGTGACTTTAACAAACAAATATAACACTGTAAAGCATGGTAAGTTTGGGAAAAAGATTGTGCTATAATAACAATCCGTAAGTTTCAAAATATACTCTCGTTTCAAATTATAAAATTATTATTAATTTTTAAAAATTAATATTATACTGAATTCTACTTTACTTATAATTTAATTTATAAATTAATTGAGTCTATACTTTTGCGACATAAACTATCAAATTATATACAATGTCTACCCACAATTTTTTTTTTATTTTTTTTGGCTAAAATTGACCGAAATATCCTATCCGATCAATAACCCGATTGAACCCAATCGGTATTATAAGATTTGATCATATTTAAATACGATATAACTTTATTAAAAAAATTAAAATATTTCTAAACATAATTAACCACAAATTAAAATACTTCAAAATATAATAAATTCTAAATTAAAATACTTCTAAATACAATTCACCACAAATAATATTGACTTTAAAAATATAAAATATACAATTATATCAAATAATGTTTAACAAGTGCCATCAAATTTATAATTCAACTCCCAAAAGATCCGGGCTTACAATTTACTATATAAAGTACTTAATTTTATACAATAATAGCTCCCAAATTCAGATTCCGACAAAAATTGGTCGGAATACCAGAAATGTATTGCAACAAATAATACTGGTATTCCAGTCAATTTTGGTCGAAATCTAATTTTGAGAATTACATTGTATGAAATTAAATACTTTATGTAGTAAATTATAAGCTCAAATACTTTGGGAGCCAAAGTATAAATTTAATGATACTTAGTGTAACAGAAGTGTGATTAACCCATTCTAACATGGTAAGAAAATACCCAAAAAATCTCACCACCATCTCCCCTCACCACCGCCACCCTGCGCCACCACCACCGTCCCATCATAGTGGGACACCACTGTGGCACCACCACCACCATTACCATCACCATCTTTAACTCCTCCATAACCATTATTAAGCACGCATTTATTTCCTAAACCCTAGTTTTATCTCAAATTTCACAATCACAACACAATCTTTAAAATTTTAACATTTAAAACACATAAAATAGATCGTAAAACAAAATCAACAATTCCATTTAAAAAAAATGTAAAACTCATTCCAATTGAATAGAAATTGAAGTTGAATTGGAAGAAAAAATTGGGAAAAGTTATGAAATCAAATGTGCGGTTGAGAATGAAATTGAATCTTCCTCATCTATTGAGTTTATTGGTCCGTAATTTTCTCATCTTCTTCTCTCTCGCACACTATTATTAGAAAAGAGGAGAGGGGAACAGAAGAAAGGAAATGGAAGGGAAGGGAAGAAGAAAGGGAGGAGGAATGGCGGAAGGAGGTGGAGAGAGAGAGAGAGACAATGGGTCTTTTTTTTAAAAAATTTATTTTATTTTATTTAACAGTTTAATCTAAATTAATATTAAAACAAGAATTTTGTTGTTTCATGGAGTAATACTTTGTAAATATCTTTTTAAGTTTTAAGATGAAGTGTAATATTTTGTAATTAATTAGTTTACAATATTAATTATTTTATTAATTAAAATAATATTAAATTTGAAATTAGTTAGATTTTAAAATTGATTTTGATAAAAATTAAATGAGACACTTTTTGTAAAATGCAGGGAACAAAAAATTAATTTAGTTCATTTTTTTTAAAAAATAAATAAATGAAATTCTGAGTTTTGTTTAATAAAATCAAATCGTATATGAATACGATCAAATTGTAAAACTCCGCCTTTTATGAAATACAATTAAAAATTTTCTCATATATATATTTTTTTCTGAAATGGTAAATGGATATATTAACAAAAGTTAAAGTTAAAAATATTTTGTATAAATTTTATCTTGTCGGAGAATATTCGTTTTGTAGGAGAATATTCGTTATGTCGGGAAATATTCGATTCATACGACGGCGCCGAAATAACCAAACATTAGTGGACCCCCCACAACGAATTATTATCGGATATAGAAAACAACAACATTAATCTTTTTAAATAAAAATGGTCAACGGTACTATCATTCTTAACTGTTAATATACCAGTAGTAAAGGAATAGTAAAACACGATATTGCATAGTTGCACAGTATCATACAGTATTGCATAATAGCACACGGTATTTCACAGTAGCACACGGTATTGCACAATGTTTCATATTATTGAACTGATAAAATGGTTATTGTACTATATTGACTTTATTGAACCAATAATTGTCACATGCATAATAATTAATATTATTGAGCTGATAATTGTCACAGTAGCATATGCACAGTAATTCACATTACTGAATCAATAATTGTCATTACACAGTAACGTGTTATTTTCTTATTTATTTTCAACATTATTGTTATCTCTTTTATAATGTTGATTAAACTGTTGTATTCTATTATTAGTTGATTTTTTTGCTTATCTAACTCAGAAAGCCAATTACACTTCATTTATAGCAATTAGTCATATTACTGAATAATTGTGAATTATTGTTGAATAATTAAATTGATAAAGTTATTTATTTTTATTATAATAAATTATATAAAGTTATTCGCTTTTATTATAATAATTTATATAAAGTTAATTACTTTATATAAATTATGTAAAGTAAATTGTTTTATTATGATAAATTATATAAAGTTATTTGTTTTTATAAAGTTAATTGATTTACATAAAGTTAGTTGTTTTATATATAAAGTTAGTTGATTTATAAAGTTGGTTGTTTTATATATAAAGTTAATTGAATTGGTATAGATTAAAGGAAATCTGAAATGAATGGTATAGATTAAAGATAATGTAATAATTATAGAATTTGAAATTAATGGTGTAGATTAAAGATGATCTTTAAATGAGTAGTTTAGATTAAGAAAATCTTAAAAGATAAAATGAATGGTATGGATTAATTATCTTGAAATATACGGTTTGGATTAAATTAAGAAATCTTGGTTTATGATAAGATTTTTGGCTATAAATAGAGGTTTTAACTTAAGGATTTTTCATAAAAACTTCCTTGCTTATTCTTTCTTTCACTCTCTAAATATTATTTTGTGTAAGTTTTCTTTGAGTGTGCTAAAGTCATCTTAAGTATTTGTGAAGATTTATAAGTGTACGAGTACTTTTCAAGTAAGCCTTTTTATAAAAGTTATTTAAGCAACCGCACACGTCACACGGTGTTTATAAATCTTCCTTTAGAAGACTCTTCTTTTAGAAGATTTATTTTGAAAAACTTCCTTTGAAAGATTTATTTTAAAATATTATTTTCTTTCAAAAACTATATTGAAGTTATTCTACTTTATTCTATCAAATCACTTTTGATGATTTCATACGAATTGGTATATACCATGAAATTATATGTGGTAGTTACTAATTATATTATAAATATATAGGTTGATCAACCTCATTTTTATCATTATCCAGTCACGTGATAAGGTAAGGGATACCATCTTTTTCATTTTCCACTATTCAAACTTACTACGGTAAGGGATTATCATTTTTTGATTCTCGAAAATGATATCGTTTCTTTCTTAATCGTAAGATGTGTCATTTATTTCCATGTATTAATTTGTGGAATAACCTGACTACGCGGACTACCGCATGTTTGGTGAATAATCTTTTATATTCATTCCTTATTAATTTGTGAGAATAACCTGACTACGCAGACTACCGCATGTTTGGTAAATAACCTTCCGTATTCAGTCCTTATTAATCTCTGAGAATAACCTGACTACGCGGACTACCGCATGTTTGGTGAATTACTCTTCGTATTCATTTCTTATTTGTCTCTTGTTAGTAAAGTTTCCTGAAATGATTATATATTCTTAATAGTTTATGCTTCATCTAATATCATTTCAATTGAGCCTCCCTATTTTTCTAAATCTTTCTATTGAACCTTAACCGTTATTCTGAACTGTGGATCTTGAATATCGTTCTTGAATTTGAGTCCACATCATGTTAACAATTTGGACATTATTTGAATCTGCACAAAGAAAAATCATAAACTTTCGATATTTATTGATCATACTGTTTCTTCTAATTCATCATTTATATCACTGTTGTTATTCTAATCATTAAGAATCATTTTGTTGTGAATATCTGTGGCCTGGGCACAGATGATAGGATAAAGGCGATGTTGTTGTTTGATTTGATGATGACTGTTGCGCAAAAATGATTGTGGTAAATGTGCTTATATGGTTGATTGTCCATATGTATCTGACTAAGTGCTTATGTGTTAATGTGTCTATGTGCTTACTTGATTATGTGCGTATATGTTTTAAAGTGCTTATGTGGTTAATTGACTAAGTGATTACATGTTAATCTAAATATGTGTCTACATGATCATGTGTGTATGCTATATATTACCTAATTCAAATATTGCGATTTGCACACTTATATAGCACAAATATGATCCTGTTAAAAACTATATGATGCTTATAATAAGAGTAAAAGTTATTTGGTTCAAATGTTGTAAAGTCCTTTTGAAAAGAATTATGTGTACAAAGGACTTAGATAAAAGATCAAAAATATTAGGTTGATCTTTTCGTAGAAGTTACTCTGTATTAAAGATAAATATTATAAGCAGAGTAATATAAGATTAAATCATTGTTGTATGGTAAAGTTTGTAAAGTCCTTTCAATATAATGATGTAATGATGTACAAGGACTTAGTTAGAAAAAATCAAATCTGTTAAGTTGATCTTATGTTATATTTGTTCAGTCAATATAATCGTAGAATGGACTCTACGATTCCAAGCAAAGAAGACTCAACGATTCAGTCTGTTCGTAGAGTGGACTATACGACTTCATACCAGGATAACTCTACGATCACCAATGAGAGACAGCTGTGCAAGAGTTCTACAGAATATAAAAGTTGAATTAAAGAATAGATCAAGTACAAAACGTAGAGCAAAACTCTACGATCGTCGAACAGACAGTTAAGCAAGCCTTCAGAAATCGTAGAATCAGAGAAGCAATGAACTCCACGATATGCACAATCTGGCAAGATCGTAAAGTGAATTCGAAGAGCAAGCACATACGAGAACTCTACGATTTGCATAGATAGAAGAAATTATAGAGTGAAACCAGAAGATAAGACAATGCAGAAAATTGTTCTACACATGGTATAATTGTTAAGCAGAAATAAAGGATGTGCTAACGAAGACAACAACTCAACGATTCCACTGAAAAGCACTGCAGTCAGCAACTCTACGATTTGAACAAAATGACAAGATCGTAGAACAACATCATAAAGCAAAGCCTACAGACAGCAAATCTACCATCTAAACAGAATAGCAAGATCGCAGAGTAAGAGAGAAGATCGCTTCAACTCAACCTTTTACCTGACATACTTCAAGTAACGAGTGGAGCTGAATTCGAAGAGTCTGAATAGACAGACAATCACTCTACGAATTCACTATCAGAAGCAATAAAGGAACAGAACTGTAATATGGTGCGAGAGAAAAGAGAATATTCCTCTTCCAGATTAAAGAAAGATTAAGTGTTGTTAAGGAACAGATGCATGTCAGAGTCACAGAAGACTTTGTGACTAGACGACTATAAGTCAGGACCTACTACTCAGCAAGCAGGTGAAAATAGTCAGATTAACAGGACATCTCTGACAGCAATAGAGCAGCTGGTTATTAAAGTCAAGGAAGATATTTAATGATGGATCATAAGGTTAAATATATAATAATCCTTGATATACAACTCTGGAAGTGCAACGGCTAAAAATGCAGAAAGCTGAGCTACAGTTTGATGTAACAGAACATATGTCAGAAAAGAAAAAAAAAAAGGAAAAAGCACTGACACAAGCAACAAAAAGTCAAAATCAAAGATATCAAGGATCTACACAAAGCCAAAGGAATCCAACAGACCTTTTTAAACGGTAAAATATGCACAAATATATAAAAGCATAAATGCTCACAGAGAAAAGTGTTGTTGAAGATATAAGAGAGGATGGTGGACAACAACAGATCGTAGAGCGAAACAAAAATGAATATGCTAAAGAACACTCTACGATCCACCAGAACACTAACACTGAATTGAGAGAGACATAGAGAGAAATGACTCTATTGCAAGATAAGTGTTCAAAGCTGCTAAGCAAGTGATAGAGAGAAGCCTAAACGCCAACTTGATACAAATATATTAGCAACTAAGTACAAAAAGGAAGAAGCTTTACAGTCATCTCAGAAGCTCATCTCGAGAAGCTATAAACTGTCAATGATAAAAAGGAACAACTAAGTACCAAAAGGAAGGAGCTTCACAGTTATCTCAGCAGTTCGTCTCGAGAAGTTATCAATTACCAAAGGAGCTGAATTGCCAAAGCTTAGCAACACAATGGGTGATCACAAGAAGATATTGATAATATAAAGAAGTCAAGCATCATTGTCGACCTCAATATCATTTCAAGCATGATCACATCCTGCTACTGAGTATTTAAAGACAATGGAACTTAAAGTACAACTCAGTAGCAACTTCAACATCTATCAACAAACAAGGAGCCAAGTCTGCTGGACTTGAAGAGGGCAGTTGTGTCCTTGTCTTAGTGACTAAAGGAGCCAAGTCTGCTGGACTTGAAGAGGACATTTGTGTCCTTGTCTTAGTGACTAAACTAGCCAAACCTGCTGGGTTTGAAGGGTTCTTAGTGAACCAGAGATTCCAGGCCTGCTAAGCTTGAAGGATTCTGTATGAGCCATCCTTAGTGGATTTCCTACTCGTTGAAGTAGAAGAGTGGAGTAGGAGTTATTCAGTATTCGAACCACTTAAACTCTCTGATGTCATTTACATTTAGTCATTTACATTCTGTCATATATAAATATAACTGCTATGATTGGTTTTCTTGATAAATGGCTATCTTCAATACAGTCTAAACTCAACTAAGAAGTTTTACAAATCTTTAAGGGGAGTTTTCAAACTAATCGGACTGTGCAAACTAATCTTGATTAAATGAACTATTTGGTAATATTATTTAATTTAAGTAAAAAGTTTATAAGATATCTATTCAAACCCCCCCCCCCCCCTTCTACATCACTTGTGTGCCTCTAGGAACTAACAGGCGATATAATTGTTGTGTCTTTTAGGGCACGTAGTGAATGTTCTGTTTGGTCGGGGGCAAAGATGAACTGTTGTTTAGTATGATTATGACCAAAGGCTAAATACTAGTATAATCATGACCGTTGGTGATAGTTGAATATCTTTGGCCCGTAGTGCAAAGATAAACTGTTGTTTGGTATGATTATGACCAAAGGCTGAATACTGGTATAATCATAACCGTTGGTAATATTTTGAATATCTTTTGCCCGTAGTGCAAAGATGAACTGTTGTTTGGTATGATTATGACCAAAGGTTGAATACTAGTATAATCATGACCGTTGTTGATATATTAAATATCTTTGGCCCGTAGTGCAAAGATGAACTGTTGATTTGCATGATTATGACCAAAAACTGTGAAATTGTATTAACATGACCAGTGGTGTTTCAGGTGATAAAAGTTAATGATATTTTTCTTAAAAAGAGAAGCGAGTGGACATCATAGTTCATATTATTCTTCTAATGGATTGCTCATTCCGCTGTTATCATTGATCTGAACTTTGTTCAAGAATTTAACTGCAGTTCTTGATATAAAGCTTATTGTCTATTATATTCAATTAAGAACTCAACTGTTGAAGGCTAATGATAATTTATTTGTCATTATCTTAGTCATGATATTTTCTTACTGGGCTATTTGAGCTCACCCTTTCCTTTTGTTCCATTATTTTTCAACAGGAGATGAAAGAGTAGCTGAGTCTAGTCAGGGAATGGAGTGAAGGTCCGAGGGATAGCTATAGTAGTCTTCACATATTGTAAATAGTGTGACAATAATAGTGAACACTTAATTGTGTATTATCGAGTTCTGTATTTTTGTGCTTTGTACTGGATTATAATAATTTCGTTGTAGTCTTTTGGCGTCTCAAATTGGACTGTGTAGACCCGGATTTGGGGGCATCACAAAAGTAAAATACAATTAATATGCAGTTAATTAAATTAATTAAATAAAATATACTTCTTAAGTTTAAATTTAATATGTCGTCAAACCCATCAGAATCATTTTCATAGTCATCCTCGGATTCTGACACGACTTCTTCATTATTAGTTTCATCATCGTTATTATCTTGTATAAAGACATATTCATCGCCAACCACGTCTCTCTCGACTTCCTCATTATCGGGTACGTCAATGACATCTATCAACACATCGTCGTTATGTAGCACTCCCTAGCTGGATTTGTTAACATCATCTTGCAATAGCTCATCTGTCATAGACATATTAGTATCATCAAATTGATGAGTCTTTGTTGTGACAACTGTATACTAGGGGCTTTTACAATTTATGACATTTGATGCGTAATACGCTTGAGTTATTTAACTGGCTAACATGAATACGTCAGCAGACTGTAACTTTAACACTCTTCTCAGTATCAAACCAATGACATTTAAATGTAACTACTTTTTTACTCCCAGGATAATTGAGCACAATTACTTCCTCTAAACGTCTATAATAATTGGACTCCGGATCTTGGTAACAACTGCCCAACACGATAACGCCAGAATTTACTGATTTTGGTTCATTTATGTCATCGACCTTAAATCTATACCCATTGACGATGCAGCCAGGAAATGAACTAATCAATTTGTAAGGTCCTTCGATGACATTTTTAAAACGTTCATAATTGTTATCTTCTTTAACCCTTCTCTTAAACCACTATTAAAAATTTTCAGTCGTGAATGATTCTAACTGTGCTACATTTAAGCTCAGGTTTAAAGCACGCGCTTCGTCTTCGAATGAACTGAAATATTGATAACACGATTTAATTGTAGGTTAGGCTTTTAAATATTAAAATTTTAAAAATACTAGGTACATACGTTATTTATGATGATACTTCGGGCATATTTAGAAGCACATATGTAGATACAATTTTCAAATCTTTTTCGCTTAAGTACGTCATTGTCTCATGGCCAAATGGTTTAATCGGATAGGAAAATACAGCTAACTCATCAACACATGATTGGACTTCGACGACCTCATTTCGACTTAAACGATTGTGTTTCATTGTAACAATATCCTCAAAATACAATGAGCTAAAGTTGACAAGCTCTTCCTCTATGTACTGTTCAACAATAGAGCCCTCTACACGAGCTTTATTTTTTAAATTTCTGCTTTAAACGATGCATGTACCTAAAATACAATAATTAAGTTCACAAACATTACGAATATGAGTGATGAATATCATCAAAAAAGATATGTATATGATAATACCTCTTAAGCGGATACATCCATCGATATTGCACAGGTCTTCCATGTTTAAGTTCATATGGCAAATGAATAGGCAAGTGCTCCATCGAGTCAAAAAACCCCGGAGGAAATATCATTTTTAACTTACTCATTGTCAGCACCATATTTTTCTCCATCTGTTCCACATCAGTATACCTTATAACCATTAAACATAGATCCCGAAAGAAATTTGAAAGTTTGGTTAAGGCATCTACAATTTTTATAGGTAACATCTCATGAAATGTAATTGGCATCAACTTATGCATGAATACATGACAATCATGACTTTTGAACACAATAATTTTCAACTGTTCAACCTTACTACAACGACATATATTAGAAACATATCCATCTAGGAGCTTCAACGCACTTATCCATTTGCAGATGTCTTCAACTTGTTGCTTGGTTAGACAGAATAGAGCTTTAGATTTTTAGTTGTTAGGTCAGAGCCACAAATCTGGTCATATGTTAAGTGCCTCCAGATCTTTTCGTGCATTATCGTTGTCTTTTGTTTTACCACTCACATCTAACACGTTGTAAAACAAGTTTTCAAATACATTCTTCTCTGTATGCATCACATCTATACAATGACATACTGAAAGCATCTCTCAGTACGGCAACTCGAAGAACATGGGTGAATACGTCCAGTTATGAGCCTTGCCGTAACCTAGTGCTCTATATTTACTGTGTTCCTTCCCTGTCGATGAAAATTTCAGATCGTTTAGCCAACCAAAGACCTCGCTGCCTGACAATCGACCGACGACCCCCTTTTTCTCTGTTTTTCTATTAAACTGTGTAGACGTCTTTCTGTAATTGTGATCAATAGACAAGAATTTACAACCAATAACAAAAAAAACTAATTTTTCACCCATGTTTTAAATGTGTGCCTTCCACATCCCCCATACAAACTGGACATGACAACTTCTCGTGAATTGACCACCCACTGATCATCCCAAGTGCCGAAAAATCAATGATAGTCCACAACAAGGCTGCATTCATCAGAAAATTTTGCTTTATTGATTTGTCATAAGTCTGCACCCCCGTCTCCCACAGCATCTTAAGTTCATCGAGTAACGGTCTAAGATACACGTTTATGTCCTTTACAGGACTCTTATTCCCCAGTATGAGTAAAGCCAAGAACAAATACGGATCCCTCGTGCACATTGACGGTGGAAAATTGTAAGCTACCATGATCACTGGCCACATAGAGTAGGGCTGACTAAAATTATTAAATGGACAAAACCCATCCGTAGCCATGTCAAGCCTGACATTTTTACTTTCTTCAGCAAATTGAGAAAACCTTTTATCAAACGTCTTCCATTCATCTCTATCTGCGGGGTGAGACAACTGACCAGGCACGACGTCCCTTGTTTTATGCCAAGTCATATGCGTAGCAGTATGGGTCGAGATGAATAGACGCTGAAGTCTCAACACAAGAGGAAACTACCTTAAGATTTTTTTAGGCACACACTTAGTTTTCCCCCTACGTTTAGTTGTCTTATAACAAGACAGGTTACAAATGTCACTATAGCTTATCTATGTCAGCCCCATAATATAACATGTAATCCTGCTCACAAGCATCGATCTTTGTATACCACAAATTCAACCCATTTACCATCTTTTTCACTTCATAATAATTTGAGGGCAAAGTGTGACCCTTTGGTAAGAACTCGTTGATAAGCCTAAGCAACTCATTGAAACCTCTCTCACTGCAGTCATGTTCATTCTTGAAGTGTAAGAGCTTTGTCACTGTAGATAGCTTGGTGTGCTTATCATTTCCATCTTACAATGGGACAGCAGATTCAGATAGCATATTGTAAAAGGTTGCAGCTGTGTCCTTTGGCTCTTGCTGACCAGTGATTGACGACTGCTCATTTACATCTCAATCAATATTGTTAGGGCCATAAGCATCAACCAATATCTCCATAGCATCATAATTATCATCGTATGGATCCCCGTGAATTAGTTGGACTACACTGTCACTCATTTCGCTGAACTCAACTGACTCTTTGTGATAAATCCATACAGAATACCCATCTGCAAACCCACGCGAATACAAGTCATACTTAATGTTGTCGGCTTTCTTTCAAATCAGGTTTTTATATTTGAAACATAGACATCTCATCTTTCCGTTCAAATTATCAGCATGTTCATTGGCAAAATTAAAAAATTTGGACACCCCATCACGATACTCAGACAGTAATTCTTCTACAATCAACCGGTATTCTACGGTACATCCAGCTCCGGTAGTCTGACATATTTAACTAAACAATAGGATGTATCAAATTAACCTAGGTGATTAGCGTATGTGGTGTATGGATGATTCATGCATATCTTCAACTTCTAAGTATATGGGTCAAGCTTCTTTCCCGTTTCTAGGTGTGTCTTCTCACTTGTGCCAATACTTTGAGCACGTTTCTATTGTTTCAAGGAAATTTCGATAGCACCTCCCCATGGTCTCTAAGTACACAAAATAGACCACATCAACGTAGGCTAAGTATGCACTCAGAGAACATGTAGAGATATCAATGAAAAGTTCCCAAAACAAATAAAACGTACTCAAATTGTTGGCACGGACCTAAGTGAGAGACATAACATCTAGCAACAGTCCCAGACGGGGGACTATTCGGCATTCACTTATATTGAGTGAATGTCAAATGGGTTTCTAAGCTCCTAACCAAAGTACATGCACAACTGATTAGAGGGAATTGAATTAAGAGAGATAATTGAATTTATTAGACGAATTTTTGCTAACAGCGCAATTGAATTTTAAAATCCTAACCAAACTGCATGTACAAGTGATTTGATTAAATTGGGACTATTCGATATTCAATCGTTACGAGTGAATGTCAAACGAGTAACGTTTTACGGAAATTTTTACTAGTTAGGAGTCCAAATAAATAATTAAAGAGTAATTTGGTGAATTTAAATTAATTTGATTTGATTTGATTTAATTCAAATTAATTTAATTTAATTATATTAAAATTAATTTAATTTAATTTAAATTAAATTAATTATATTATATTATATTTTATTTTATTTTATTTTACATAATTTAATTTATTTTAATTATATATAGATTAACTTTATTTTATTTTATTTAATTATATTATATTAATTTCATTTAATTATATTTTATTTTAGTTTATTTTTTTTTACTTAATTTATTTTATTTTATTTTAATTATATTTAATTTAACTTAAATTTATTTAATTTAATTCAATTTATTTTATTTTATTTTACTTAATTTATTTTATTTTAATTATATTTAATTTAACTTAATTTTATTTAATTTAATTATATTATTTTATTTTATTTTAATTATATTTAATTTAACTTTATTTCATTATCTTTAATTTAATTTAATTTTATGTAATTATATTTAATTAATTTATTTTATTTTTATTATATTAATAATTAGATGATTTGTATTATAGTTTAATTATTAATATAATTTATTTTATTTTAATTATATTTATTTTAACTTTATTTTATTAAATTTATTTTATTTTATTTTATTTTACTTAATTTATTTCAATTATATTATTTTATTATATTAATAATTAGATCATTTTTATTATACTATATTATATAATATCATTTAATGTAATTTAATTCAATTTATTTTTTTACTTTACTTTAATTATTTTATTTTATTTAATGTAATTTATTTTTAATTTATTTATTTTTTTAGTTCATTTCATTTTATTTTATTACTAGAAAATAAAGTAAATACTACTTAGTTTATTTTAATATTGGAATACTAATAAAATACATAAATACATGTAGGACCCACAAATGTTGCAATTGAAGAATTTTGACAGAAATTCCGTCGAGAATTCCGTCGGAAATAGCTAATACCACATTTTTATCCGAATCTAACCACTATAAACAACATACAAATTAATCTATAAATTTATACAGTAATCAAAAAGGAACAAAAATTGAAGCAATTATCTGACTCAATGTACATTGACAGGAAGTTTCAAAGTTCCAAATAATATGAATTCCTAAATTAAAGGATGTGAAGCTACAATACATAAATAGTAATCCCAATTTCAACAAAATTTAATGCCAACACAAAATAAAATGTGCATTTCTAATTTAATTCATGGCAGAATTGTATGTTAGATAAAATGTGATTCCATTTTCACCAAGAACAATAGCAAGCCAAACACTTAATCCCAATTTTAGCAACAACAGCAACAAGTCAAAAAATAAACCCAATTTTACCAACAGTATATTCACAAACTAACCCTATATTCACAAATTTCAGCAACAATATATTCACAAATTAAGCACTAGCCTTGAATTATAGGTAACTAAGTACCTAGAGAAGGAGACGGATGTCTAGGTGCCGGAGGTGGGGAGGTTTCGAAGGTGGGGAGGTGCCGGATGTAGGTAGCGAATATAGGGAGGTGCCGGAGGTGGATAGGCATCGGAGGTGGTTGGCCGTGAGAGAGATCATAGATTCTGCCGGAGAAAGAGGGATGCAATGAGGTGAGTGAGAGAGATAGCAGGCGACTAAAGAAAACGATAGTTAATTTAAGTTTTGTAAGTTATTTTCGACGAAAATTCCGTCGATACTAACTCCGTGGGAATTAAATTAAACTCGACTGAAATTCCGTCGACAATATACGCACTTCCGTTGAACATTATATTGGTTCTAGCGAGAAAGTTGGCGCTAAGGGTGAGTGACATTTCTGACAGAATTCCATCGATAATAATATATTTACGAGGGAATTATTTTCGATGTAATATTCGGTCGAAAATAATGCATTTTCGACGGAATTTATTCTATCAACAATAATTCCGTCGGAATTAGCCAATTTTTTTATAGTGTGACCCGTGACCCAAGTCTACTTTCCTCACTTATGTTCAGCGCAAGTCAAAAGTGTGTAAACTTGCTCTTAATAAAGATAGTGATTTTACTATACTTTCACCTAAACTTATGAGATAATTAAACTTTCAACCAGAACCAATTTCTTATCCTCAACAATACCTCAACGATAATATCATATTGTGGTTATTCCAATCACACTTAAAAGGTATACAATTGAGGTATTTTGTCAAGTTTTGCCCATGGACGTCACTCATATATTGCTAGGTTGGCTATGGTTGGATGATTTTCATAGAGAATATTTTGATTCTAAAAAAGTTTATAGCTTTTATTGTGGAGAGAAAATAATTTATTTGTTTTTTTACCAATCAAATTGTGTAATATTGCAGTCTATACAGCTAAAATTTGAATTAGATGAGTACGAAATTGATGGTCATGAGCAATTAGAGTACTTGGTTACGTATTTTGATTTCAAAAGCCTATTGGTAAACCACAGAATGAAGAAGCGTCATGTTTGGAAGCTCACAAGAGTATTGTTTGTTGGAAAGACAACTTGGTATTGGAAAAAAAAATTGTGATGTCTAAGGATGAGGATATTACAATAGACACCAATGGTTCATAATTAGTTCCAATGGAAGTGTTTCAAGACATCAAAATTATTGATTTTGTTATTACTAAAAATTTCTTTGTCATGTAGGTAAATTGAAATATGTTGATATTTTTTCAAGATTGAGAAGAAAAGACATTTAGTTTCTATTAGTCGAAGAGTGAAGATTCATTCTTGGTGCAATACTCGTTTGCTTTCAAATTCGAGGACAAAATTTTTCTAAGAATGGGAGACTGATACAGTGAAAAATAACAATGGAAGATTAAGATTTTTATATATTTTATAGCATGTGTGGAGATTTAATATATTTTTTGTAATTTTATTTACTAGTTAGGTAAATTCAATAATTTAATTTATATTTGACCCGTTTATGTTTTGGGCTTTAGTTTTGATAATTTTATTTAATTTTTTTGTTTTAATTATTTTTCTTTTCCAGTTAGTCATAGAAAAGTAGTTTAGCATTATAAATATGTTATCTTAGGGTTTTATAAGTTACAATCTTTGACAATTATATAAATTTCTCCATGAGAGTTTTTATCTTCTTTGTGGATTCAAGGTTTGTATGTCGTTGGCGTTAGTACGATAACTAACCATTCACATTTGTATTAGAGTGTTACATTCTAACTATTATTAGATGTGTTAATTGACATCAGAGCCTGGATAATTGTATTTGAATTAGGCGATGGTTAATTATACCTCGTGTGTTATCTCGAGGATTTTTTAGTTTTTGGTGAAAATTGAATTCTAGAACAGAAGATTGTGTAACTCTTGTACCAAGACCGAGTGTAAATTTTGTTTATCCTAAAAAAAAGAATTAAAAAATAAGGAACTCTTCACACGGCTGAAATTAGCTACGCACAACCCTCGGTGGATTCTTCATTTTCAAGTCATCACAATTTTCGTGCCTCTTTTCATCATCAGTTTTGAAACAAGTAGAAAACGTAGTCCAGTTGTCATGTTTGATTATTTGCCTTTGTAAAAGTACCAATCAACCCCTCATACATCATCACAATTTTTGATTTGGGTAGCTTAGTTATTGTTCTTTTGGGATTTGTCCTTAGTTCTTTCATAGTTTCAATCAAACCATACATAATTAGGTAAAGTTTGCAAGTCAACCCTTGATTCCTACTCAGTGTCAGAAGATGGTGAAATTTTTTTTGTATTCCTAAAGTGCTTCGATAAAATAACCAGCGACCCGAATTTACTTTTGTCACCTATATATGTTCATTGTAAGTCAAAAGTGTGTAAACTTGTTCTCGATAAATATAATGATTTTAATATAATTTCACCCAAACTTATGAAGGAATTAAACCTTCAACCTGAACCAATTTATCATCCTTTTGAGATTTATTAACTCAATAATACTACCTCAATCAGAATATCACATTGGTGGTTGTTCATTTAAAAGGTATATAATTTAGGTGATTTTTCATATTTTGCTCACTGATGTGACTTATATATTGCTAGGTTGGTTATGGTTGGATGATATTCATGGAAAATATTTTGGTTCTAAAAATGTTTATACCTTTTATTGTGAAAAAAAAAAAAAAAGAGAATTTGTTTGCTTCCTTGCAAAAATTTGAATGAAATGAGTATGAGATTGATGGTCGTGAATAGGTAGACTACTTAATTACGTATTGTTAGCCTCAAAAGCCTATTGGTAAGCACTGTGTTTGGAAGCTCACAAGGGTATTATTTTGGAGGAAAGACAACTTGATATTGAAGTTAGTACAATTGAAGAATCACAAATCCTTGTTGAGTTACATATTATCGAGAAGTATGAAAAATTTTGTGACGTCTAAGGATGAGAATACTACAATAGACACCATTGGTTCAGAATATGCTACTAAGCGGGTGTTCGAGGACATCAAAATTATTAATTTCAAATTCCTAAATAAAAAAAATTGTCATGCAAGCAAATTGAAAAATGTTGGTATTTTCTTACTTATTTTCAGGATTATTTTTTTTTTAGAAGAAAAGATATACAGTTTCAATTCCGCAAAGAGTGAAGAGTCCTTTGTGTTTAATACTCGTTTTATTTCAAATTCGAGGAAGAAATTTTCTAAGAAGGTGAGACAGATGCGGTGGAAAATAACAATGAAGATTTAGAATTTCATATATTTTAACATGTATGGGAATTTAATATATTTTGTGTATTTTTATTTTCTAATTAGGTAAATTCAGTAGTTTAATTTATACTTGACCCGTTTATCTTTTGGGCTTTAGTTCTGATAATTTTATTTAGTTTTTGGTTTTAATTATTTTTCTTTTTCAATTAATAGTAGGAAAGTAGTTTAACATTATAAATATGTTATCTTAAGATTTTATGAGATATACTCTTTGACAATTATATGATTTTTTTTCTTGAGAGTTTCTATCTTCCTTGTGAATTTAAGGTTTTTATCTCGTTGGCATTAGTACGATAACTAACCATTCACGTTTGTGTTAAAAGTCTAACTATTATTCCGCTACGTTGTATGAATTCTCCAGATTTTCCAAGAGAATAATAGAGGTCTCAAATTTAAGATCTTCAATGTGATTCAAATTTAGGTGTTACTATTTTATCAATTATTTTATTAGTCGTTTATCATGTCTCTCTAACATAAATAGTAAATAAATCTAAAACAACTTGTGGAATTAACAAAATATTTAGTGGAAAGGATGTGAATAGTAATAGTATGTGGGCGCGTGGTGACTCAAAATTTTGATATGCTAATGGGATGCTTTAATTCGGGTCTGAAGTTCTATGTTACGACTTGACACACGATGAAATGACACATAAATATAGGGAATTTGTAAAAAAATTATATAATTTTTCTTATATTAATAATAAATGAATTAAATATTTATGCGAGATAAATTTATATAAAAATATCTATTTTTTTCATCTAGAAGTATCGATTTTCTAAATATAATATATATACATATACATGAATAATTCCATCAAGTCCATCTCACATAACATAACCGTAGAAGTAGATCACAATCACAATCTCAATCTACCGCCGCAAGAGTAAGCAAAACATTACATGTATTACATAAAAACAAGGACAATAATAACCAAAATAGGTAATCAAAAGTTCTCCTTATGAAAATCGAACTTCGTACTTGTTCTCCGGGAAAATTCATGAGCTAGGTGCATAAGCTCCGCAACCAAACCAGGTGCACCACAGTAGAAAACTCCTGCAAACAAACAATAGTCACATATAACCATTTTAGCTAAATTCACAAAATCTCAATACAAATAAATTGCAACTTCATTTAATAACACTTTATTTAAAATTTACTTACCAACTCTTTTGTCAATATGATTAACCGCAACATGCTTGAAAACCTTACGCCAATTAGGCCTAGCAAAATGTGTCTTTACACGCGTCCCAGACACAATATCCATCCCATTTTTAGCATGCTGGAAAGACTGAAGCATCGTGATTAGAGCTGAGCGCGCGTCTCCTTCTTCATACACGCTAGTGCAATAATTGTGAAGCTCAATCACTCCTTCTTTATCGTTCTCGGCCACTTCGTTCATAACCCCCTTAAACCATTCAAATGAGCCTTCTTCACGAGTAACCCAATAAAAATATGCTCTTGTTGTGGCAAAATGCATTGTTTTGTGGCCCTTTACGCGGCTTTCAACTGCCCCTTCTTCTGTTTCTTTTTGTTGTTTGATGTTGTTGAGCACGTCTTTGAGAATGCTAATTAATGGGGTGGCTCCTATGCCAAGGCCAGCGAGGAGGAGGATGTCGTATTGTTTGTAATCTTGTGCTGGAGCTCCATAGGGGCCATCAATTAAGAGCTTTGGTAACCTGGTGATAGGTATAAATTGAGCTTTGCTTGATATTGCACGGAAGCAACTTCTTTTTTTTCTATATGTTTGGTATAATACAGAGTTGCATCTATTGAAGAAGGAACAGTTTTACTTAAATACAACATTTGCACATATGCAACTTTTGGCTATACAAACCACATTAAAAAAAAATTGCATCCGTACTCTTTTCTGTAACTTTGTCTCGTGCCCCTAACTTTATTGTATTTTAAATTTCTATTATGAGATTTTGGAATGCAATTATTGAGTGAAAAAGAAAGTAATAATACGTACCTTGGTACGTTAAGGCCTTGTGCAATGTCAGCCCTTAGGATGCCGCTTTGATCACTGGCAGGAGGTTGAAAAACCTATGTATATGCACCAAAATGTGACACATCTAAGTATTTTACACAATTCTATTGAATATAGGTGGAAAAAAATTAAAGATTTTGAAGCGAAAACATATAGAAACATTTAACGCATAAAACTAAAAAAAATCTGCAAATTGATTAGTGGGTTTTAATATTTTCAACACCTCGTCATGTGGATTGGTATGGTACATGTGGGCCATTGGGCCTTATAAGTGAATAAAATTAATTTTTTGATATCAAGTTGAAACATTCAACTTAAAATAAATTGACAACAAATAATATAATTTACAGGATTCGTACTTTGTATTAAGCTTGTCTGATGCAACACTTTCAGACAACACTTTATATTTTAACGGTATAGAAGTTAGTTTATTAATTTTGAAAAGCTTTAGTTTATTCCATGTATACCTATGTAGGACCACAAATTAAGATTGTGCTACAATTAATAAAAACAAATTAAATTACATTCGCCAATACAAACCAAATTTAATATGTAAATTAAGTACCTTGGAAAACACCGCTTTGAGTTGCGATGTCCAGTCACCCAGGGTTCGAATATGGATGCTTAGATAATTGTCTCCTGGAGCTGAGGTGATTGAAAATGGATGCCTACACACATTATATATGTCCATTACTATTTAATTAAAATGGAAGGATTTAGCATATATTCTTCAAGTTAATTATTACCATTGAACTGGAGAGACAGCTGAACAGTTCACAAATATATATTGCCCACTAGTATATTTAAACCTGTGGGGTTTAGAAAATTGTAACGACATTACATTTCCGGGGTATACAGCAACCTGATGAAAATTCAAGAAAATATATTAGTCCATTAGTAAATTATTAAGACACAAATTGCATCTCAGTTGTACCAAAGTATTTGCTAAAATTATTCTTAATTAAGCTACGTTTGGCAACTTCTAACTCTTGGAATTGGAATTGAACACTAATTTTCTTTTACGATTCCATGGAAATACAAATGTGCTTTCAGTTCCAATTCATAAGCTTAGTATTGGATTGTCAAACATAACGTTAGATTAAGTACCTTGGAAATTTCCACGGTTTCATGACCGGACCTGAATGCTCGAATAAGTCTTTCACAAGCATATAGTATCATCGGAACAGCAACATACATCCATGTCTGCATATATATATGCGTAGGTATGCCAAAAAAAAAAAAAAAAAAGGAGGCGATTTATAAAGCAATTTTGAGTACAATTTGATATTTTTTTCTATTAAAAAAAAAAAAAAGAACGGTAAAACTTAAATAGGATAGAAAAAAATTGATGAATAGAAAATTTGAAGTTATTACTGATTTTATAAAGGGAAAAAAAACCCTAAGTTTTCCATATAGATTAGGATTTTACCTTAGTAACAATTTTCTTGTGTTTGTACATAAGGGTATAATAAGGATTACAAAAAAAATATTTATGTTATTTACTCTCTGTTTTGGAGTTTTAAATTGGAGAGAAGAAAAAATAAAGTGAAAGAGAAAAAATAAAATTGTCTTGGTGTTTTTTAGTAAAAGAGAAAAGAAGAGAAAGTTAGTTAGAAGAGAAAAGAAAGGAAAGTGTTAAAAGTTACTAAATTTTGAGCCAAATATTTTCTTTTCACTTTTGAGAAGAAAGCTAGAAAAAAAAAAAAGTAAAGCTTTCTCTTCTCTTCTCTTCCCTTCTCTTCTCTAACTTTATGTTTTTTTCTTCAACTAACTTTAAGTTAGTTAGTTTTTCGTCTAAGTCCGTCCACTTTGGATGAAAAACTTCGGCCAAAAAATTAAGGAAACACAAAAACAAAGAATTAGACAGAATACATAAGGTTTTCGTCAAAATCTTTTCATTCTGTCCATTTAAAAACTCAAAAACAGTGTAAAGGTAAATGCTTGTATTGGTTTTGTAAGTACTTACAGTTTTCTTGTACCATTTCTTGGAGAGATAAAGGAAGGTGCCATGGATGATTAAGAGCACATAGACAATAACAAATAAGTGATGGGAGTACCAAAATGCATTAAACCCCGTTAGCCTCTTAACAATTTTTGGGAGATGAAGCCTGTTTCTTCGGAACCATGGTTGCGCCAACGTGTAGGCTAGGGCCATAAGCAGCAACATCACAATGCCGGTCCAACCCTCAGTGCCTTTAACAAACCACCAGTAGTTATGTGGATGTTCATGTCCAAAATATGGCTCCATTGGTTCATATTCCTCATTAGTAGCATGTAGTAGCCTTGGGAAGTCGCACGTTAAATGTGAACCAACATGTAGCCCAACTCCAATCGCAATTCCTAGAGCAATTACCTGAGAAATTCATTCATGAACAAAAGATGGAAATGTTAATAAGCCCCAAGTGATCAATGAGTTCTAATTTGCAATGAATTTGGCTTATGGGTTTTAGTTCTAGTGAAGTTGATTTGGGGATAATATAATTTTTAGATCTTCATCTACCCTTATGTCCTTGTAGAGTTTAAGTTTATAGATTATATGTGAGCCTTCTACTCAACAAAAGTGCTTACATCGTTTCATTGTATTGAAATGTATAAATATTGCCTAATCTAGCTAACACTGAACTTGTAAATGAAATAGTGGTATAATCAAAAATTAGACTAATCAGTAATAGTTTGAATTTGTATAGTAGATTCATAATAATAATAAAATATGATTGCATCTTTTAGCAAAAATGAGACAAAACAGTCTAGCTAGTATAGTTATTGTGGAAGGTCTACCCATGCTAGATGCACACATGGTATACATGATATATAGATCGATATGAAAATTATGAACTGTCTAGTAACAAAATATTGAAGAAAACATAAGATAGCAAGCACGAATGTAACAAAATATTGAAGAAAACATAAGATAGCAAGCACAAATTCGAAAATCTTAGAATGACACTTGATTAAATGGTCCGGGCTTGTGCCTGTGTAACATTTTCGTCTTTAATTTTAGCTAATTAGCAAACCTCTCTCTCAACATACAATTATTAGCATAAAGCGTACCTTCAAAGGTATAATTAATTAATAACACAAAATTTTATCTTTTGGGTCAATTTTGCACAACTGATAGTATCTTAAGGGAGAGTTTTGGTTAATACCTAATCTCATGGACAAAAACGTCACAAATGGATCAACTAAAGGGATACTTTTGCATTTTAGTCTAAAATGATCAAAATACCTTAATTTTGTTAAGATTAGCTCAAGATAGTGACTATTTCTAATCAATTAAACTATGCTACATAATTAATTGCAAAATATAGCCTTACCTTATGAAAATTGACATTTTAGTCTAAAATGATCAAAATACCTTTAATTTTGCTAAGATAAGCTCAAGATAGTGACTATTTCTAATCAATTAAATTATGCTACATAATTAATTGCAAAATAAAGCCTTACCTTGTGAAAATTGACATTGTCATCGAAGGGAAGAATAAGTCCCAACTTTGTCCTACTCCTCAGCCATGTAACAGTGTTTCTACAAACTGGTAGGAGAATAAGAGCCATGTTGAATTTCAAAGTCTCAGCGGCACCCTTTGCAGTTGTCACGCAATAACCCATCACATCAAAAATAGCTCTATGCTTATACTGAATAAATTTCCATATGAATAGCCCTGCACAGATTGAAATCCACAAGGCAATCACCCAAATTCGCTTCCAATTGTCGTGAAAAAAATAGGCAATTATCCGGCAGCATCGTTGGAAGGGGTTCATCTGTGTGTTTGGAGCCAGTTTCTCACTTATTAAATGGTTTAGAACTCGGCTATCTGTTGCTAGATTGGTTGATTGACTTGGGGCTTGGAGTAGTAGCATTTCCACATTAGACATCTGTGAAATACATCAAACATTTTTAGCGTCAATGAGTTTCTTCTTTTTTGCTTTTTTTGTCATGCATGTGTAGTTTCAATCATGTTACATCATATGTTATACTTTTGTCCCAAAATGATAGTCTCGATTAACTTTCGATTTTTCCGTAAGACACTAGGTCCGTTATCGACTGGGATCCTCTCTCATACTTTTCATCCTATTTTTCCTTGATACAGTTATAGCGACACAAAAGTTATTGTTAGCGATAGTAGTTATGCAACGAATATTATAATATCATTAAATATAATATTTTTGCTTTTAAATTTGTACTTGAGAAGTTGAGCGGAAAGTGTAATGGAGGTGATCATCATCCATATGCTATTGGGAAAAAAGACTATTCTGCATTTACCAAGAAAAAGTTAAGTCGTCAAATGGGGACTATTATTTTGGGACAGATGAAGTATACATGTATGCTATGAGGAATTATACCAAAAAGACTGACCTCAACGTATCCGTGGTTATGTGGATCAAGTTCTTCCATTATCAAAGCTGCATATTCATCCGCGCGCTCTTGAATCTTTAACAGCTTATTTGCAGAAGCACTTAGCGTAATGATCTGAAAAAATTAGTGCATAAATTTGCGGAGTCATACATACATGTAGTGAACAAATGAAAGATTGAGACAAATATAATCTCCCCAGTAGACTGAAATGCAAAACCGTCACTCCGGTTTATATTATTTTTGCAAAACGCTCCCTCGAACTTCTTCTTTTTTTGTAGAACTCTCCCTCCAGTTTGTATTATTTTTGCAAAACACTCCTCAAACATTTTTTTGGGCAAAACTCTCCCTTCAAGATATATTAATTGGGTAAAAGGTGTAAGGACCAACAATTTTGAATTGCATTATAAATAAAATTGAAAATTTAATTTCTAATTAATTACGTTATGATGTGAATTAATTTAAACCCTAACAAGATAGTTTGATTTATATTTGACCATTAAATTAATTTAATTAAAGAAAGTCCGATGAAGAATTATTAATTGTCGGTCTAACCTAAGGTTATATTTTTAATATCAAGGGATTGATATGTTACTAAACTCTAATTAAATATTCAATTAATATTGAATATGACAAGTCTAATTGGATTACGTAAATTAAATTAAATTTGATTATTAAAGTGTTTCTATAATTATTTAAACAAGCCCAAACAATTAATTAAGTGAGGGACTTGTGAAATTTGCTTTGTGGGTTGCTATTTAATTAAACTAGCCCAATTTATTAAGAAGTGGGTGAGTTATTTTGGTAGCCCAATATTGTTGGATTATTATGATCATAGATGGTCCAAATGAATTAAATTGCAAGCCCAATGTTTGGTCCAAATGTCAAAGCTTCTAGAAGATCCATTATTTACCAATTTGGCTATAAAAATAAATCAAAAATGGGACAAATTAGAGAGCATGGCTGGTGGTATGGAGGGAGTACTATGGACTCCAAATTTTTATTTAATTTGTTGCTTGCATTAGTGTGTGGAACACTCAACTTTTTGGCTAGCAAATTTTGTAAAAAGGTTGAAGTCCAATTTATACATATATATGTTATATGTATAAATTTATACTACTATAAATAGAAGCTAGCTCATTTGGTGGAGAGTTTAAAAAAATATTACAAGTATTCTCTATATAGTGTGCTAGTGAGTTTTAGTGAGTTAACTATGTAAGTTAAAGGAAAAGGAAGTGAGTTGTGTAGTGAGTCACCACCAAGTCAAGTGAGTCAAGTCATTTTAATCAAGAGGGTGTTCTTGGATGTCATCACAACTTATTACCTACTTTGGAAAGCAAAGAAAACAAGCCATCAAAAGCAAAAGGTATAAAAATCCCTTAAAAACCCTAGTCTTGGTTTTCTTTTAATTTTTATGGTAGAAATATTATCTTTGAGATCTTTGTGCTTAGAATCATGCTAGACATGTTTATATAAGATGTCATGTGATTTAAAAGTGTAGTGGTATGGGTTTATGTAGCAAAATGCTTGAAAATATTTTTACCGATGAACAAAACATAGGTTGTACGAATAAATTGTACATTTTCAAATTTACAAATTATTTTTGGAATTTTATATTTTTTGAAAATATATGGGTAAGTTAAGAACAAAATATCTTTGGAATCATGTGAAAATGATTTAAAATGAGCAAGATATGAATTTTTGAACCAAATGACCTCACTATCGAAGGGCTGCGCAAAATAGTCCACTTCATGGCCATTTTAAGTAATCAAATCATGTCCAAATTTGCTTTTTGATGATGTAATCTTGTAGTTTGGAAAGATACGATTCCAAAAAGTCTAATTTGAGGTCAATCGGACTTGTAAATTTTATTTTACACAAGTTTTAGTGAAGGAGGCAAAATCAAAAAATGATTAAAACATTCTGCCGGTTTTTTTAAAAAAAACGGACGGTTCGATTTTTTTAGCTTGTGGGGTCTAGTTCGGGTCTTTCTGGGTCAGTTCCGGGTTTGGTTCCAAGCAAGAAAATGTTTCTAATTTAATAAAGAATATTATAAAAATTTTAAATAAAATTTTTATGTCATTTGGCATTTATTACAATTAATGGTTGATTAAACCTTACTAAATTAATAATAATAATAGGAAAATTATTATTAATTACAAATAAATGATAATTGAACTCTTTGCATATTATTTAATTAATATAAAATAATATGTAAAGAAAATTGGGTAATTAATTATCATTTAGCCAATAATTAGTATACATTAAAGTTAATCAATTAATTTATTATTATTTAATTAATATTAAATAATAATTAAAGAAAATTAAAGTTAATTAACTAATTATTTATTATTTAATTAAGATTAAATAGTAAGTAACGATAATTAATTAATTAATTATTATTTAATTAACATTAAATAATAATTAAAGATAATTAAAGTTAATAAACTAATTATTTATTATTTAATTAAGATTAAATAATAATTACGGATAATTAATTAATTAATTATTATTTAATTAACGTTAAATAATAATTAAAGATACTTAAAGTTAATAAATAAATTATTTATTATTTAATTATGATTAAATAATAAGTAAGGATAATTAATCAATTTAAATAATAATTAAAGTTAATAAACTAATTATTTAATTAAGATTAAATAATAAATAAAGATAATTAATTAATATTTAATTAACATTAAATAATATTTAAAGAAAATTAAAGTTAATAAACTAATTATTTATTATTTAATTATGATTAAATAATAAGTAAGGATAATTAAAGGAAATTAAAGTTAATAAACTAATTATTTATTATTAAATAATAAGTGAGGATAATTAATTATTATTTAATTAACATTAAATAATAATTAAAAGCAAATAAGATTAATACTTTAATTATTTATTATTTAATTAACTTTAAATAATAAATAAACATAATTAGTTATTATCTATTGTTAAATAATGACTAGAGGTAATTAATTAATTACTCCTTAACAAATATTAAATAGTAGTTAATTGAAGATAGAGTTAATAAAATAAAAAGAATTTATTTAAACAATTATAGTAAATTGTTTAAGGGTTTAATAAGTGTTTAATACTTAAGAAAAATAATATTGATTAATTAACATAAGATCAATTAAGTGTCTTATACGATTAATGATAGTATATAAAATTATATGTGTTATGTGATTGATTATTTGCTAGATAAATAGCATAGGTAAGTGTTTAAAGTGCACGATTATATGATGTACTAATTATTAATGTTAGGTCTTCAAGAGCAGTTTAAATTAAGCAAATTAGTCGTAAGTCAACGGACAGGTAAGTTCTTTAGCCTTACTCAAATTTGTATTGAGCAAGTTTTCCAACTTTACTCAATATTATTGTGCTAATTCTTAAATCGTGAGCTTATATTATATCGCAAGTTATTCCACAATAATATTGCTGCAAATTGTATATATTATTTGAATTCATATTCCATTCTCGAATTATGAATTGATTAAAGAAGAAATCTAGGCCATTTGTTCGGCTAGACCTATGTGAAATTTATTTTGAAAGCTATCCAAACCATAGTGATACGGATTCTTAGACTGAGAAGAACAACCCATAATGGGGAATAACCTCAGTATCGAACAAACGATACACACATAATAAATGTTATGCATATACATGTGGTACGAGAGGCTGGTCCCCTCAAGTATAATTCTGACATAGTAACCTAAGAGGGTTAATCAAGTGACTGATTTCGTCAATAGTAGTTCATGGTCCATTTGACCACTCAGCAGTTAAATAATCAATCGTCACTTCTTTATTTTGTGCATTGATTTTATTGGTCATTGTTAAACTCCTTTTATTAAATCATTAAGTTGATATTCCTATTCATTTATGACATAATTCTTGTTATTCATTTCAATTGCTGAGCAAACTAGTTGCTCATACTTGCTATATCATAAAATATTTTGCAGTTAAACCTGAAGAATCGGGTAAAGATAAAGGTAAATGAAAAGCGAAATCTTAATTATCTAGATAGTTGTTAGTTTATTTATATTTTGTTTAAGACTTATAAGATTGTAACGCAAACACTAATATTACTTTATAGTTTATGATGTATATTTTGGTAAAGGTTGTAGACCTTGGGACTAGAAAGTCATTGTAATAGACAACATATGTTCATTTATTTTCCTCATTAGTATTAAATGTTGTTTAGCAGTGATTGTTTATATTATTGCTTGAGCACCAAATTCGAAGTAGTGTTACTTGAATTTAGGATTGTCACAGGTTGGTATCAGAGTTGTAGGTTATAAACTTTAGGAATATGAAACCTAGGTTATAAACTTTAGGAATATGAAACCTAGGTTATAAACTTAGAATTAAACTCATATAGAGTACGTTATGAGGCTAGGTCGAGGAGATCCAATGAGTCGTGTTTTGTTTGAGGTGAATTGTGGAAATTCATCGAGCCGATGTTGTACATAATGAAATATTGTTTCATTTCATCAATGAATATATTTTATTGTGATACTAACATGCTGTTATTTTGTCTATTATTGTGTCTGTAGGATGACAGATATAGGCAAGCCTAGTAAACTGATGGAGGATGCTCCAGTAGACAAACATATTGTCTGGATTGAGCCGACTGAGCCAGTAGGACCGGTGATTGAGGCACCTACTGTTAAGCATGAGTTGGAGGTTGCTGCTGAGGAGAAACATATAGCAGAGGCTGAGTCGCCAATGCGAAGAGGGGTTATGAGATTTGATGTAATGATAAGTCTGAGAAACAGCAGACAGACTCCGAGGAGGAGTCAGCTAAGGAGCCATTTTCTGAGGATGATTTGATCGGGCAGCCAGCCGAGTATGCTGACGGCATGGGCACCACTGCCAGCGATATTATCGAGGAGCTGACTAGTGCTAACATAGAGCTGGAGACTAAAGTTCAGCAGCTGGAGGTTGAGAATAGGACCCATCAGGAGATGGAGGACCGATATAAAGTTGCGGCATATCAGATGTCTGACGAGGTGACCAGGCTAAAAGGGCATGTGGCTATGCTGGAGACTGAGGTGAAGGGGTGCCGTCATACTGTTACTTCGTTGGGAGTTACAGTACATCACCTCCGTGAGAGGGAGGTAGATCTGGATGATGAGCTGGAGCAATCTAAGAAGCAAGCTGAGGGATTCCGAGCAGAGAGGGATGAGTTGCAGAGACAGTTGGCAGGGATGTCAGCTGAGTTTGACATGGAGATAACGGATAAGATCCGCATATATGATGAGTGGATGAGGGTATCCAGGAGGGTTGATGAGCTTGAGGCTGAGGTTAGGGCCCGTGCTGCCAGGATCGATACTGCTAGTTTCGAGTTAGATACGACTTTTGGTAAGCTGAGGAGCAGGATTCAGAATTATCCTCGGGGGGATTACATGAGTAGGCAGATAGTGAGCCGTAGGGTGGTCGACAAGATTGCTCGGCAGGAGCACGAGGCCGCTGCCCACCAGATTGATAGTTAATGTTTTATTTTTTTGTCTGTATATAGATGTAGTTTAGTACCCACTTTTTGTTCATAGGGTTATATATATGATGTAAACCTCAGACTATAAGAAGTGCTAGGTGTTTATGATACATCCCCACTTTTTGTGTTTTAGGGGAATTTAGTTCTTGTAAATCCCATCTATTGTTGTTCTTTGGGATAGGTTTCGTGTTATCCCGTCTTTTGTTGACTAAAGGGATAGTTAGCGTTTATAGAAATATGCATGTGATGTAAGTGTTTGACACTACCAGTTGGTATATGAATATAAATGCGACATTATTATGATTACCTGGTCGGATTAAGCTTGACTTTTGCGTTAACTATTAAATGTCTAAACATTTATAAAATGTGCATAAAATGTAATATACAAAATCATAAATATAAGGTTTTGTTTAATAACAGAGAATAACGCCAAGACGTGTACCCCGAATTCAACTTGTAGATGAAGTCGGAAACAATGCTGAGAGGTAGGAATACCCAATGAGGGCTCTCACAGCCATAATGATGAAAATGATGCAAAATAGACCACCACCAGTAGTACAGCCAGAAGTACCGCCAATTGTAAACTAGTCAGGGATGCACTTAGCAACTTTTAAGGATTTCAAACTGGTAAGACCACCAGAATTTCGTGGGTCTACAGATTCTATAAAGGCACAAACGTGGATTGAGGAAATAGAAAAAGTGTTTGAGATCACACGAGTGGCCGATGAATAGCAGACGTCATTCGCCACCTTCATGTTGAAGGGAGAGACGAATTACTGGTGGAAAGCGAATAAGGGTAGAGCTGGATAAGGTATTGTAACATGGGCACGTTTTAAGGAACTATTCTTCGAGAATTATTTTCCGGACAGCATGAAAAACAGAATGGAGATGAAGTTCCTGGACTTGAAACAAGGAAACATATCAGTGGCAGAGTACGTCGCAAAGTTTAACGAATTAGCTCGATTTGCTCCACACCAGGTGGACACCGAGGCGAGGAAAGCACGAAGATTTGAGCAGAGTTTGAAGTCTTTGGTGTATAGCAGAGTTGTTGTTCTGATAATCGACACATTTTCAGCATTATTGGAAAGGGTGATTATTGTCGAATGAGGGAATGAAACGTTAGTGAAATATAACCAAGACAAAAAGAAGAAAAGTTGATGGGCTTAGGGAAGGAACTGGAGGTAGCAATCATAACAAAAAGAAGTGAATGATAACCAGACGTCAGGAGGCAGTAAGACTGGAGGAGAAGCTAAGAAAGGCAACAAATGTGAAAACTGTGGGAGAAACCATTTTGGGGAATGCATGAAGGGCAAGGGGGTCTGTTATAACTGTGGGCAGCAAGGGCATATTGCTCCCCAATGCCCTAAAAGGAAGAGGAGCGGATGTTTTTCTTGCGGTGTGTCGGACCACCAAATTAAGGACTTTCCAAAGAAAACGAATGACGTAGCTGGTGGAAATAGAAGCAACAATAACAAGCTAGCCATTGGAGGACCAGCCAGTCAACCGAACAGACCAACCACACGCACATTTAACATGTCGGTTCAGGATGCTGTGGAATTTAAGGACGTAGTGTCAAGTATTCTTCCGATCAATAATATCAATGCTTATGTATTATTTAATTCGGGTGCTACCTATTCATTTATATCCGAAGAATTTGCTAAAAGACTAAAACTACCCCGTGAAAAACTAGAAAATCCTTTGAATATAGAAGTAGCCAACAAAGAAGTTATTATGGTAGACTATATTCATATGAATTGTTGCGTTGAATTAAGAGGATTTAAACTTGGAGTGAACTTAATTCCAATTCACTTGGGAGAGTTCGATGTCATTCTCGGAATGGACTGGTTATCGAATCACGAGGCGTTGATTAACTACCGAAGAAGAGTATAACTTTGAAAACCCTGAGTAAGTTGAAAGTGGCATTTCAAGGGAGTAAATCGCCGAAACAATATTATTTTTTGACGATGATGCAAGCAAAGAGATTGCTGAGAAAGGGGTGTGTAGATTATCCGGCTAATGTGGTTGATACTCGAAGAGTAGAGGGTGAATTAGGTCAGATACCTGTGGTACAAGAATTCTCATATGTCTTCCCATATGAGATACCGGGTTTACCACTGGATAGAGAAGTTGAGTTCAAAATTGAACTGGCACCAGGTACTACACCAATTTCAAAAGCACCATAAAGAATGGCGCCGGTGGAATTGGAGGAACTGGTGATACAACTGCAGGAGCTACTAGATAAAGGATATATTCGGCCAAGTGTGTCTCCTTGGGGAGCACCGGTATTATTTGTAAAGAAGAAGTACGAATGTTACCTAGGATTGATGATCTGTTTGATCAACTTAAGAGAGCGAAGTACTTTTCAAAGATAGACTTGAGAACCGGTTACCATCAGTTGAAGGTAAGGGAAGAAGATGTACCGAAGACGGCATTCAGAACCCGTTATGGATATTTTGAGTTTTTGGTAATGTCGTTCGGTCCAACGAATGCGCCGACAGCATTTATTGATATAATGAACAGGGTGTTCAAGCCGTACTTGGACAAGTTCGTTGTTGTATTCATTGATGATATTCTAGTATATTCGAAGACGGAAGAGGAGCACGCTAAACACTTAAAAGTGGTTTTGGAAATACTAAGGAGGAAAAAGCTGTATATGAAATTCTCAAAGTGTGAATTTTGGCTACAGAGGGTACAGTTTATGGGGCATGTAATTGATAAGGAAGGTGTTTCGGTGGACCCAGGAAAAGTAGAGGCAATTATAAATTGGGAGCAGCCAAAGACACCGGCAAAAGTTAGAAGTTTCCTTGGGTTGGCGGGCTATTATCGAAGGTTCATTCAGAATTTTTCAAAGATAACGACACCGCTAACCAACTTGACAAGAAAAACATTTAAATTTGTATGGACGAATAAATGCGAAACAAGTTTTATAGAACTTAAGAAGAGACTTAGTGAAGCACCGGTATTGTCATTGCCTGAAGATACTAATGGTTTTGTGATATACAGTGACGCGCCACTCAAGGGACTTGGTTATGTGTTAATGCAACATGAAAAGGTCATTGCGTACGCATCAGGACAGTTGAAGGACTACGAGAAGGGATATCCAACTCACGACCTGGAGTTAGCAGCAATAGTATTCGCCCTAAAGATTTAGAGGCGCTATCTGTGGGGAAAAGTGTGAAATATACACAGACCACAAAAGTCTAAAGTATATTTTCACTCAAAAGGAGCTAAACATGAGGCAGAGGCGATGGTTGGAATTGATCAAGGATTACGATTGTTAAATTTTGTACCATTCGGATAAGGCCAATGTTGTAGCTGATGCTCTGAGCATAAAGGGCAGGGAGAAGTTATTAATGTTGGTATCCCAATAGGAGTTAATAATGGACATGGAAAGATTGCAGTTAGAGGTGAAATATCCGAAGGATTCGGATGAGAAACTGTTCACAGTAGTAGCAAGTCCGAATTTATTAGATAGAATAAAGGAGGCTCAAAAACAGGATGAAGAGTGTGACAGTGTCAGAAGAAGAATTTAATTCAGAAGATGAAGACATGAAGTATATAATTGATAGCACTGGGTTGCTAAGGTTTGAAAGGAGGATCTGGATACCGATGGCTCCAGAATTGAGATAAGAGATCTTGCAAGAAGCTTATAACACAAAGTACTCGATACACCCTGGGAGTACCAAGATGTATCAAGACTTACGTCAATAATTTTGGTGGCCAAATATAAAGAGGGAAGTGACGGAGTGTGTTAGCCGGTGTATAACATGCCAGAGAGTTAAAGCAAAACATCAAAGACCGAGTGGACTGCTACAACCGTTGGAAATTCTAGAGTGAAAATGGGAGCATATCACAATGGATTTTGTAGTGGGACTTCCAGTTACTCAGAAGGGGTTTGATGCAATCTGGGTAATCGTGGATCGTTTAACGAAGTTTGCACACTTTTTACCGATCAAGATCAAGTATAATTTGGAGCAGTTAGCCAAGCTGTATGTTAAGGAGATTGTGTCGAGGCATGGGGTGCCGGTATCTATTGTGTCAGATAGAGATATGCGCTTCACATCAAAATTTTGAAGAGGTTTGCAAGAGAGATTGGGAACGCAATTAAGGCTGAGTACTGTATATCATCCCCAAACCGATGGGCAGAGCGAGCGAACGATTCAAACATTTGAGGACATGCTTAGAGCTTGTGTTATGGATTTGAAGGGCAACTGGGATGATCACCTACCTTTAATGGAATTTGCCTACAATAACAGTTACCATACTAGTATTGGCATGCCGCCTTACGAAGCACTTTATGGAAGAAAATGTCCCACGCCCTTGTGTTGGGATGAAGTTGGTGAGCGAAGACTGTTAGGACCTGAAATGGTGCAGCAAACCGTCGATGTGATCAAAATAATAAGAGATCGTCTGGTAGCAGCTCAGGATCGCCAGAAGAAGTATGTCGATTTGCATCGTCAGAAGTGGAACTTTGAAGTCGACAGTTTTGTATTTTTAAAGGTATCTCCTTGGAAAGGGAAGATAAGATTTGGCAAGAAAGGAAAATTGAACCCAAGATTTATAGGGTCATTTGAAATTTTAAAGCGAATATGTGAAGTGGCGTACAAGATAGTCTTACCTCCTGAACTTGAGTACATTCACAATGTGTTTCATGTTTCAGTGTTGCGGCCATATAAACCTGATTACAAGCATGTGATATCCTACGAATTGATTCAAGTCGAGAAGGATTTATCATACGAAGAGATTCATGTCCAAATACTAGATAGGAAGGAGCAGACGTTGCAAAATAAGGTCATACATTCGGACAAAGTTCTTTGGAGAAACCATGCAGTTGAAAAAGCTACGTGGGAGCTCGAAGAAAAGATTAGAGCAAATTATCCGTATCTTTTTAAGTGACCTTATGTTGTAATTCCGGGGACGGAATTCTTATAAGGGGGAGAATGTAAGGACCAAGAATTTTGAGTTACATTATAAATAAAATTAGAAATTTAATTTCTAATTAATTACGTTATGGTGTGAATTAATTTAAACCCTAACAAGATGGTTTGATTTATATTTGACTATTAAATTAATTTAATTAAAGAAAGTCCGATTAAGGATTATTAATTGTCGGTCTAACCTAATGTTGTATTTTTAATATCAAGGGATTAATATGTTATTGAACTCTAATTAAATATTCAATTAATATTGAATATGACAAGTCTAATAGGATTATGTAATTAAATTAAATTTGATTATTAAAGTGTTCCTATAATTATTTAAACAAGCCCAAACAATTAATTAAGTGAGGGACTTGTGAAATTTTCTTTGTGGGTTGCTATTTAATTAAACTAGCCCAATTTATTAAGAAGTGGGTGAGTTATTTTGATAGCCCAATATTGTTGGATTATTATGATCATAGATGGCCCAAATGAATTAAATTGCAAGCTCAATGTTTGGTCCAATTGTCAAAGCTTCTAGAAGATCCATTATTTACCAATTTGGCTTTAAAAATAAATCAAAAATGGGACAAATTAGAGAGCGTGGCTGGTGGTATGGAGGGAGTACTATGGACTCCAAATTTTTATTCAATTTGCTGCTTGTATTAGTGTGTGGAACACTCAACTTTTTGGCTAGCAAATTTTGTAAAAAGGTTGAAGTCCAATCTATACATATATATGTTATATGTATAAGTTTATACTACTATAAATAGAAGCTAGCTCATTTGGTGGAGAGTTTACAAAATATTGCAAGTATTCTCTATATAGTGTGCTAGTGAGTTTTAGTGAGTTAACTATGTGAGTTAAAGAAAAAGGAAGTGAGTTGTGTAGTGAGTCACCACCGAGTCAAGTGAGTCAAGTCATTTTCATCAAAGGGGGTGTTCTTGGATATCATCACAACTTATTACCTACTTTGGAAAGTAAAGAAAACAAGTCATTTCTTTTAATTTTTATGGTAGAAATGTTATCTTTGAAATCTTTGTGCTTAGAATCATGCTACACATGTTTATATAGGATGTCATGTGGTTTAAATGTGTAGTGGTATGGGTTTATGTTGAAAAATGTAGCAAAATGCTTGAAAATATTTTTACCGACGAACAAAACATAGGTCGTACGAATAAATTGTACATTTTGAAATCTATAAATTATTTTAGGAATTTTATATTTTCTGAAAATATATGGGTAAGTTAAGAACAAAATCTCTTTGGAATCATGTGAAAATGATTTAAAATGAGCAAAATACGAATTTTTGAACCAAATGACCTCACTGTCGAAGGGCTGCGCAAAATAGTCCACTTTATGGCCATTTTTGCTTTTTGATGATGTAATCTTCTAGTTCGGAAAGATATGATTCCAAAAAGTCCAATTTGAGGTCAATCGGACTTGCAGATTTCATTTTATTCAAGTTTTAGTGAAAGAGGCAAAATCAGAAAATGATTAGAACAGTCTGCTAGGTTTTTTTTTAAAAACCCGACGGTCAGTTTTTTTTAAGCTTGTGGGGTCCGGTTCAGGTCTTTCTGGGCCAGTTCCAGGTTGGTATTATTACAATTAATGGTTGATTAAACCTTACTAAATTAATAATAATAATAATAATAATAATAATAATAATAATAATAATAATAATAATAATAATAGGAAAATTATTATTAATTGCTAATAAATGATAATTGAACTCTTTACATATTATTTAATTAATATAAAATAATATGTTCAGAAAATTGGGTAATTAATTATCATTTAGCTAATAATTATTATACATTAAAGTTAATAAATTAATTATTTATTATTTAATTAGTATTAAATAATAAGTAAAGTTAATCAATTAATTTATTATTATTTAATTAATATTAAACAATAATTAAGGAAAATTAAAGTTAATAAACTAATTATTTATTATTTAATTAAGATTAAAAAATAATTAAGGGTAATTAATTAATTAATTAACATTAAATAATAATTAAATTAATAAACTAATTATTTATTATTTAATTAAGATTAAATAATAAGTAAGGATAATTAATTAATTTATTATTATTTAATTAACATTAAATAATAATTAAAGATAATTAAAGTTAATAAACTAATTATTTATTATTTAATTACGATTAAATAATAAGTAAGGATAAATAATTAATTTAAATAATAATTAAAGGAAATTAAAGTTAATAAACTAATTATTTAATTAAGATTAAATAATAAGTAAGGATAATTAATTAATTAATTAATATTTAATTTACATTAAATAATAATTAAAGGAAATTAAAGTTAATAAACTAATTGTTTATTATTTAATTATGATTAAATAATAAGTAAGGATAATTAATTAATTAATTATTATTTAATTAACATTAAATAATAATTAAAAATATTAAAGTTAATAAATTAATTATTTATTATTAAATAATAAGTGAGGATAATTAATTATTATTTAATTAACATTAAATAATAATTAAAGGAAAATAAGAATAATACTTTAATTATTTATTATTTAATTAACTTTAAATAATAAATAAACATAATTAGTTATTATCTATTGTTAAATAATGACTAAAGGTAATTAATTAATTAGTTTTTAACTAATATTAAATAGTAATTAAATGAAGATAGAGTTAATAAAATAAAAAAGAATTTAATTAAACAATTATAGTAAATTGTTTAAGGGTTTAATAAGTGTTTAACAATTAAAAAAAATAATATTGATTAATTAAATCGTTAACATAAGATCAATTAAGTGTCTTATACGATTAATGATAATATATAAAATTATATGTGTTATGTGATTGATTATTTGCTAGATAAATAGCATATGTAAGTGTTTAAAGTGTACGATTATATGTTGTACTAATTGATAGGCCAACGTTATTAATGTTAGGTCTTCAAGAGGAGTTTAAATTAAGCGAATTAGCCGTAAGTCAACGGACAGATAAGTTCTTTAACCTTACTCAAATTTGTATTGAGCAAGTTTCCTAACTCTACTCGATATTATTGTGTTAATTCTTAAATCGTGAGCTTATATTATATCGCAATTTATTCCACAATAATATTACTGCAAATCGTATATATTATTTGAATTCATATTCCATTCTCGAATTATGAATTGATTAAAGAAGAAGTCTAAGTCATTTGTTCGGCTAGACCTATGTGAAATTTATTTTGAAAGTTATCCAAACCATAGTGGTACGGATTCTTAGACTGAGAAGAACAACCCATAATGGAGAATAACCTCAGTATCGAACAAACGATACGCACATAATAAATGTTTTGTATATACATGTGGTACGAGAGGCTGATCCCCTCAAGTACAATTCTGACATAGTAACCTAAGAGGGTCAATCAAGTGATTGATTTCCTCAATAGTAGTTCATGGTCCATTTGACCACTCAACAGTTAAATAATCAATTGTCACTTCTTTATTTTGTACATTGATTCTATTGGTCATTGTTGAACTCCTTTTATTAAATCATTTAGTTGATATTCCTATTCATTTATGACATAATTCTTGTTATTCATTTAAATTGTTGAGCAAACTAGTTGCTCATACTTGCTATGTCATAAAATATTTTGCAGTTAAACCTGAAGGATCGGGTAAAAATAAAGGTAAAGAAAAAGCGAAATCTTAATTATCTAGATAGTTGTTAGTCTATTTATATTGTGTTTAAGATTTATAAGATGGTAACGCAAACACTGTTATTACTTTGTAGTTTATGATGTATATTTTGGTAAAAGTTGTAGACCTTGGGACTAGAAAGTCATTGTAATAGACAACATATGTTCATTTATTTTTCGCATTAGTATTAAATGTTGTTTAGCAGTGATTGTTTATATTATTGCGTAAGCACCAAATTCGATATAGTGGTACCTGAATTTGGGAGTGTCACAAAAGAGACCCTTAACAAATATATAATTAAGTAAATAATATGTAATTAAATAAATAATTAATTATATGGTTTCTAATAACATTATATTAGTTGAATAATTTTATCTCATCCCTATTTTTAGTAAAAATATAACTAGATTATATTTATTTTCAAAAATTATGATGAGATAATATATGATAAGATTATATTTTATATGATATGATTATATTATTCTAGCAATCATGTCTTACATCATCCAACATAATAATGAATGACTGAGATTAATAGTGTAATTGGCTAGGCACTAACTATGGGGCCTATTATACTATTAATTTCAACCGTCCATTATTATGTTGGACGGTGTGTAAGATATGATTGCCTACACAATTATAAATTATATTATTTATACTTTCATAATATGTTACCTCTTTGACTTCTTCTTCAGTAATTCGTCCATCAGCATTCGTGTCCACCCTGCATTTGGTATTTTCACAGCATATTGAATTTTCAAAAACCATTCTTCAACAAGTAATACTTTCTTAAGTAGAATATCAAAAGTACTTGAGAGCTAACCAATGGCCTGTCTAAATAACCAAAGGATGACGAATTAATAGTACTTACATGTCGAAGAAGGTTTGTAGCCTAGCATCAAAGCTTGTGTTTGTAATCTGTTCCCAGAAATCGTACAACTCGGTCTTAGTAATTGAAGATGATTTTATGCCTCTTTTTCGAGCTAAAGCTTCAAACAATTCGTCCACAAACTCTCTGGAATCGTTCATTCCTGATCAAATTGACACCAAGGATGGAAAACAACGCAAAAAAATGGAAGGACAACAAAATAGTAAGCAGTTTTGTTCCTTAAGCATAAACAAACATACAGAATGTGAAGAAATATAAATATTAATGCACAAGGTATAAGACTATTAAATTTTTCGTTTTTGCCGGCAGTCTCTAAGTCCCACATAACTTGAGCATAAATAGACATACAAAATGTGAAGAAATACAACTGTTAATTACAAGGTATAAGACTGCTGAATTTTCATTTTTTTAATTTTAAAGCAGTCCCTGCACATGAGCATAAACATACAAAATGTGAGGTATAAGAGTGTTGAGATTTATTTTTGTCAGCAGTCCCTGAGCTGCCGCATACCAAAGGATTTGAGAAAAAAATAAAAAGAACAAAGTACAATCTCAATGATGAACTTACCTATGCATTGGGCAAAGCGAGATTTGGGCAGCATCCCATCCACAGAAAATTCATTAAATCGTACCACAACCTCAGACCAACCATCATTACCAACATTTTCGTTCATAAATCTTAGCCCTATTAGGGCAAGGGCAGCACTGGATTTGCAACGATCAACCTTCCTTGTCCTCTTTGTAGAAGTCATGCTCCTTAGCTCCCTCGAGACTTGTCTAAGCTTAAGTGAAACCTGAGAGCCTAACGAAGGCCGCTTCTCTAAGCGACTAGCTAATAATGCTGCTTCTTGATCAGGAGTACCACAAATGTTTTGGACTACAACGGATTGATCGCGAACATCTAGTGTTATTTCTATGTAGGGATTTTCATCATCTTTAAATCTTGCACTTTTCTTGCCACTATTTCTCGTGCTACTGACTAATGGATCATTATACGCGATTCGGTTGCTCCCCCTGCTGCTTTCTGTATCGTTCCCTTGAGAGTAGTCTTGAATCTCCATTTTGAGTAGTTTTGTGTTATTTCTCTTGGAGATGAGGGTGGCTTTAAAATGAGCTAGTTTAGTTTCCTGAAATCAAAAATATGTCCCCATTCAGCAAGTATAGAAAATGTGGATGTTTTATAATGATGTTTTTTTCTCGAAATTAAATGACTAGTCACAGCACACACACACATAAAGTGAGAAGTGTGTGAAACTTATTTACTTGTTCAACCGTTGCAAAATATTATAGTAGTAACTTAGTTATAAATATAAAAGTTAAGAAGAGGGCTTATTTTTTTGAAAATGATGCACTTATTTGTTGAGATATAAAATCTCATATGAGCAATTAAGACTTCGAAGTTTAATATATAACTTAAGAAATTACTTCACTCATCGTCAATTAATTTTAAATTGAATGTTTCAATATAATATCAAAGCAGGCACTATGTACAGACCCAACGGCTCACATTGTTCTAAAAGATAAGAGCAACTTATCATAGTAGAAAAGTAGGACATAACTTATTCTCTGAAAAATTAATTCAGACATTCACTTGTATAATTATATATTTTCAAAACTCATTTTGCTTATTTATTTTAGAATGAAACTAAATATAATATTGCTAATATATTTTGGAACGGGGGGCTGAGTACATTTTTTTGAACTGTGGAGGCCATGTGCATGCACTCCATGCAAATGACTAAGGGAGTAATTTGAAGTATATCTATGTACATTATATGCTTTTTGTTTGGATACCAACCAACCAACGAACTGGAAGAAAGCCATATTGAGCTGTACATGTGGGGTCATCGATTGACCCCATAAAAAAATTACTTTATAATATATGATAAATTAAAAAATAAATTAAGTGTAATATATAAATTAACCTATTCAAATTTTATAAAGTTTCGATGTGAATTGAATTTCTTGTAACTTTTTTAATTTCATATCACTCTTATTATTTTATATATATACATTTCCCTCTAATTTTCTTAAAATAAATAATAATTTAATTTATATTATGTTTTTAAATATTTAAGGAATTAAATATTAATGAATAAATTTATAATTAAAAATATATATTAAAAGTCAATAAGGTTTATATATAATGTTACTATTTGTTATATCAATATTGTAATTAAATATATCTTATATATATATATATAGACACACACACACAGTGGTGGAAAGGCTGAAAGATCAAGATAAAGCCAAAAGGATTAAAGAATTCATGGGGAGAAATCAGGGGTGAATGCATTTAGGTTGTTTCTGAATTAATTATTCTAGATACGTGTCTGGATTTTCAACTTTCCAAACATAATTGAGACTTAACGTATCTGCTCGGGTACTGTTTGTGGTCAAACATACATAACAAAAAATTCACATGCATACCACAATATGTTTTTCTTTTTCTTATTTTTTATGTTAATCAATATTTAAAAACACATGTGGCCGGTTACTATATATTTTTGTTGTTGTGCTAAAGTAAATCGCATCTCCCATGCCTTCTGAAATTTTAATCCTATAAACATGAATTTACTAAAGTGCTCATCAAGTGTGTGTATTTGTTAGGGGTATACTCCTTTCAATTAGTTTTATTTATTCTAATTAACTTTTTATTATTAAATTGATCATATTTAAAATTCAAAATTATTTTTAAACTTATTAAATCTAAACTCAAAATTATTATCATTAAAAAAGTAGACCGAATATATTACCAAAGTATATTTATAATGCCATGTTACAATTAACAAGCTAAATAACTCATGTAATGTATGGATAAGCTTAAAAATAATTTATTGGATAAGTTTTAAATATGACATATTTGAGTGACAATATTTATAATAATAATAATTTGTTTAATTTCAAATGATGTTATTACACTATGTCATTTTTAATTAGAATAAGAATAATCGAGAGGATAAAATACACTTTTGTTATACCAAATTTTATCATATTCATAATTTAGTCCATAAAGTAATTGAGTTTACACTTGTATTACATAAACTATTGAATTGGGATATAATATTCTCCCCAAATTCATTTTTTGAGGGAAATTGACCGGAATACTCGTTTTTTTGACAAGCTAATTTGATTTATACGTTTTAACCTTATTTATATGCGATTTAACTTCATTAAAAAAATTGTTTAAAAAAACTCAAAATTTCATTGTTTTTAAAAAAAAAATGAACTAAACTAATTTTTTGTTCCTTGCATTTCACAAAAAGTGTCTTATTTAATTTTTATCAAAATCAATATTAAAATCTAACGAATTTCAAAGTTAATATTAATTTTAATTAATAAAAATTAATATTGTAAACTAATTAATTACAAAATATTACACTTCATCTTTCTTAAAACTTAAAAAGAAATTTACAAAGTATTAGTCCACGAAACAACAAAATTCTTGTTTTAATATTAACTTAGATTAAACTTTTAAATAAATAAATAAAAAAAGACCCAACGCCTCTCTCTCTCTCTCTCCACCTTCGTTCCGCCATTCCTCCTCCCTTTCTTCTTCCCTTCCCTTTCCTTTCCTTTTCTCCTGTCTTTGTCTCCTGAACCCTTAACCCCCCCCCCCCCCCCTTTCTCTCCTCTTTTATAATAATAGTGTGCGAGAGAGATGAAGATAAGAAAATTGCTAATCAAAAAACTCAATAGATGAGAAAATTTCATTCTCAACCGCACCTTTGATTTCGTAACTTTACCCAATTTTTTCTTCCAATTCAACTTC
The DNA here is from genome assembly GCA_947179155.2 of Hedera helix. Taxonomy (NCBI): domain Eukaryota; kingdom Viridiplantae; phylum Streptophyta; class Magnoliopsida; order Apiales; family Araliaceae; genus Hedera; species Hedera helix. The sequence continues at coordinate 29,532,577 of OX359280.1, read as the reverse complement.
AATTTTTATTCAATTAGAATGAGATTTAATTTTTTTTTTAAATGGAATTGTTGATTTTGTTTTAAGATCTATTTTATGTGTTCTAAATGTTAAAATTTTAAAGATTGTGCTGTGATTGTGAAATTTGAGATAAAACTAGGGTGTAGAAAATAAATGCGTGCTTAATGATGGTTATGGAGGTAGTGGCGGAGCTAGAATTTTTTTTCAGGGGTTGTCATGGCAAGACAAAGGTATTGTTGAGAAGAAGAGAGAAAGTGAAGTAAAACAAGGCAAAAAAATGAAATAAGGGAAAACAGAGAAACTATTTTTATTTTTTTGGGACTGTTTAAAGTGTGAAAAAAGATCTAAAAATTAAACCTAAGAAAAATAAAATAAACTAATCAACCAATCTGCAAATTGTCATCTTCAAAACTCGGGGATGCCATGGCACCCCCAATCTATAGTGTAGCTCCGCCCCTGTATGGACGAGTTGAAGATGGTGATGGTAATGGTGGTGGAGGTGCCACAGTGGTTTCCCACTATGATGGGACAGTTGTGGTGGTGAGGGGAGATGGTGTGAGATTTTTTGGATTTTTTCCTACCATGTTAGAATGGGCTAATAACACTTCTGCTATACTAAGTATCATTAAATTTATAATTTAGCTTCCAAAATATTTGGACTTACAATTTACTACATAAAATACTTAATTTCATACAATTTAGCTCCTAAATTTAGATTTCGACCAAAATTGACTGAAATATCACTATCATTTAATGCAATATCTTGCTGGTATTCCGACTAATTTTGGTCGAAATTTGAATTTGGGCGCTATTATTATATGAAATTAGGTACTTTATGTAGTAAATTATAAGCCATGATATTTTGGGGGTTGAATTATGAATTAGATGGTACTTGTTAAACATTATGTGGTATAATTTTTTTTATTATTTTAAAGTCAATATTATTTGTGAGGAATTGTATTTATAAGAATTTTAATTTAGAGTTTATTATATTTAAAAAGTATTTTAATTTGGGGTTAATTATGTTTAGAAATATTTTAATATTTTTAATAAAGTTAAATCGTATTTAAATATGATCAAACCGTATAATACCAATTGGGTTCAATCGGATTTTTGATCGGATAGGGTATTACGGTCAGTTTCAGCCAAAAAAATAAAAATAAAAAATTTGTGGTAGACATTGTATATAATTTGATAGTTTATGTAGCAGAAGTATGAACTCAATTAATTTATGGATTAAATTACGTGAAAAATAGAATTTAGTGTAATATTAATTTTTAAAAATTAGTGATAATCTTATAATTTGAAACGAGAGTATATTTTGGAACTTACGGATTGTTATTATAGCACAATCTTTTTCCCATGCTTTACGGTGTTATATTTGTTTGTTAAAATCACTAATTTAATTTTCCAGCCGTAAATATCTAATATATGTAAATAATTATTTTGAATGCCTCAAGCATCCTCCTCCTATCCTATGCACCTTGAAAAACAGAAGAAAAAATAAACATTAACAAACACTTCTCTCGTGATGACAATAGTCATTGCTACTCTAGGAGTGTAGGTATTGACATTTTCGCCCATCTTTTAAGAATAATAACACTACCAGTATCACTATTCAATTATGAGTCAAATCAAACCATTAGGTTAGGGATGACAATTTAAATCGGTACAGCACTTAAATTGATCAAAACGCATTGAATTGACTGGCTTTTGCCTCACAAAGTTGACGGAGGGGTGCGATTTTGATAAAAGAAATATATATATATATATATATATATATATATATATATATATATATATATATATATTAAACCGAGATTAGTGTGATGTGGTACTCGTATACCGTATTCGCACCGAAGGATGGAGGTTAAGATTTTTATTTAAAATTTTAAAATTTTTGTTATTGTATTTTTCTACTTTAATTTTTTTTTGGGATAAACTCAATTATTATTTTTAAAAAAACATTTATTATGAGAACTTTCATTTAAGAATAATTTGTTAGGTAAACTTTATTTTTTGTAGTAATTTAAGTTATAAATTACATGTTTAATTCATAAGTGGTGCAACATGGTTCAATATTAAAAATCGGACGTGTAGTCATGGTTCAACATGATTCTATAAATCGAACCTATAAATCGAACCGGTGCGGTCCGGTACAAAAAAAAAATTAAATTGCGAACCAGTAAAGCAAGTATATGATTGGGGCCGGAGAGAGATGCATCAATAACTGGAATTTTTGTGTTCATGAGAGGCTTGACATTTGTTGGCACAAAGTTAGCTGATATATGCAAAGGGCATCCAATCAGATTTTTTGACTCTAAATTTGAAGGTTCGGAATTGGGCTTTCTGTAATTCTGTTGTGACCCTATTCATATATATCTTTTGGATTTGTCACATATTATATAACTTTGAATTTTAATGAAATTTCTTTTTTACCAATCAAAAAGAGTACAATATATTCTTTAATATGTTAATTGAGTAGCCAGCCTCTTTTGGTCCCTAGTCAAAATGTAGAGGTCTTATTAGGAGTATTGTGTGACATAAAAAATCTACCATATTATTTGGTCAATGGAGAATGAAGATGATAAATTCCCAACATTAGCAAGCTCTTAATCAAGCTATCTCTCAAATTTAGCTGAATTCACTCATTTATTTTATTATGGAAACATAATCATTTCAAACTCGCCTTTATGTTTATTTATAGTAATTAATTTAATTTAATCTTAAGTGTGCCAAATATATTGATAAGTAATTATAATAAAATTTCCTAAATATTTTTGCTGTATTTTTTTAACAAGGAAGCTTGGCCACAAATTAAACTTGAAAGTTAAAGCCAACAATAACCTTAATTAGGGTTACTATGAAATTAGCATTAATTAGACAAAGAAAAACATTTGTGAGATTCCTTTTATAGGAAAATTAGTTGGGGTTATTACCCAAAAGATTTAATTATAATTATAACTTGGATAAAAAAAAAAAATGAGAACAACACTTTTGCACTAAACAGTTTGGCTCCGTTTCAATAGTTATAAAACGCATATTTTAACAACTTATACTAATACATTTCAATCGTAAGAGTCTAAAAAGAGAATCTAGGAAGAATGGTCGAGAGATAAATTTAGGGTAAATTGTAGATTCTATTTGAATTTTTCTACCGACTAGACTCGAAAATATGTGTGTGTACACTAAAAGAATATACCTTACCGTCAAGTGAACATAACTTGAAAAAATAATATAATATTTAAAAATCTTTATATCCTGTCATTTTTTATCGGTCAAAAAGAAAAGTATTGAAATTTTAAAAACACTAGAGTAAAAATATATATACTTATTTTTTACCAGTTTGGCTCAGTTTCGATAGTTAAAACGCATTTCATGTTTTTTTTTCTTTTAACAATTTATTACATTTCAATCTTAAAAATCTAAAAAGAGAACCTAGGGAGAATGGTCAAGATATAGACTTAGGGTAAATTTACATTGTAGCTTCTATTTGAACTCTTCTACCGACTCGAATATATGAGCATGCACACTAGAAGAAAATGCCTTCCCACCAAGTGATCGCAACTTATCAAGATAATATAATATTTAAAAATCTTCATGTCTGGTCATTTTTTATTAGTCAAAAAGAAAAGGATTAAGAAAATATAATTGAATGGAATATAAATGAATACACGGAAAGAGATTGATCTTTTGTTTAGCTTTTAACAAGTTGGATAAACAAACAACTATTGGACAATTACCAACCTAGTTAATTTCTAGAAGCAGCCTCTGGATTTCTTTAAACCACTGAGAAGGTTAATTTGAAGGTCTACCGGTCTAGTAGTTGCAAATGAAAGGATGATATACATAACTAAATTGATTTGAAAAAATATAACATGTTTCATGCAATTAATATTTTTATTGGATCCACTTGCATCATTTTCTTATAATGTGTACATTATTCTCCTCTTTTATTCTAAAAATTCGAGAGTTTTAAGAAAAAAATATAGTATTGAGATTTACAATTGACGACAAGTGGGCTTGTACCTAATTATTTTCTGAATATTTTTCTCAACATTAAACTTTAAAAAGTATATTAATTTATTATTTAGAAATAGATATTGTTAAAAATGAATGTCTTTTATTTTATTTTTTTTGAGAAAATGAAAAATTAATGTCTAAGTATATATGGCTTAGTAACTATACACTACTTGTCCTTCTAGAATTATCATGTTTTTTCCTACATTCGTTTTCCTAGAATAGATTGGCAACACATACAGTTGTTTGACAACAATTTATACTTTAAGAAATTGGAAGCAACAATCCATCACTTCAAAATCAAAAGCAAGATGAGATATTAACCTAACCAAAACTTTCTCCCAAACGTTCTAATTTTATTTTATTTTTTTACGAGTAAGAGGAAGTATATTATTATGCCAATGTGTTTGAGTTGAAATTTGGACAAACAAATTCTAAAAGTATGTATTAATTTTGGGACGGAAAAAGACCTGTTACTCGATCACAAACTATTTTTAAACACCTTTACCAAAGGGACAATTAGACAATTTGGGAAAAAAAATAAAATATTGTCAACCTCTTTCATAAATGAATACATTTGATTCAAAAGGGAATAACTTGTACCAATATCTCAATTTTTAACATGGATTTAATTCACACACACATAAATAATTTACCATTCAAAATGAAGTCTTTGTCAAAAGAAGTGTTCAGTAAGATAGTGTTTTATCAACTCTGCCAAAATAGATTTTATATATATATATATATATATATATATATATATATATAAGAATATAATCTATTTTGATAATTAATTTTGACCTATTGTCGGTACTAAGTAACAGTAAAAATAAAAATAAAAATAATTGCGCATAGATCCCAAAAAAAAAATAATCTCTTAATGGAGAAATGGGTAGAAATGAATAAGTAAATAAATTGTAATAGACATGTAAGAAAGAAAATTTTTGAGTGAGACTGATTCTGGTAGTTGATGGTGTTTAGAGCAGTTGTCCATTTTGAATTCTGGAAGAGAGCTTGAGATAGTTGTCCATAGCTGTTAAAGGACTAAACTTTTAAAAGCTTGGGAAACTTTCAGTTCTTTCAAAATAGCAATGAAAAATAAAAATGTAGTTCATCCCATGCATGCCAAATGATACACTTTTTTCTTTCTTTTCCCTTTTGGGTAAGAAAGGATTCATGGTTTCAAGCAACCAAAACATAGACAAAATTTATTAAGCAAATGGCATATGTCCCATTCACTAGTAAAGTTTTCTAGCTTTACATTCTGTTGTTCCTTTTTTTTCTTCTTCTGCTCATAGGTCCCGACCCTTACGCATTGAGAAATACAATCAACTTTGATGAAATGAATGCACATATATCATTCGATACAGGAAGTCATCTACAAGAATCATCAACCTTGAGAGCATCTATACTGCACCAAAACCTAAATAACAAATATGCTTAGTGTATATTTAGTCAAAATTGATAACGAAAGAACAATTAGTAATTCGCCACAACCAAATCAAAGCAAAATTCGATGTATAGCATTTATTTAAAGAAATAATGTTCTTGGTAACATTATGTGATGGGTAAAGTAATGAAAATTGGAAAGCATATAAAAGATATGGACAGAAAAACTTTACCATTGGGGAACCCAAGCCAGTGCTAGCAGAAAAGACCTCTGAGGCACCAAATATGCAATCGTGGATCCTCATCGATACTAATTCTTGTTTTTAAACCTTAGCACGTTTTGCGATTGCCTCCCAAGATTGGAAGCGAGGCTGTATTAATAGGAAATAAGTCAAATTTTGAATCTAAAAAGACAAATACTAAGATTACAGCAAACAAGGTTAATTACAATACACCCTCCGTTCCAAAATATAATATTATTATTGACTTTTTAAAGTCAATTTGAGACATTTTCATACTCAAAATTAATGTTACCTGGAACGTGGTTCGTTCAGTATGCGATACGAATATGGATACACGGTACGCTACATGACTAAAACGCGGTACGCTAGAGTATCTTTATAAAAGTTTTTATAATTAGGTATTCTCTTAAAATCTAAATGAAATAAACCTAAGTTTTATAGAAGATTTTTAGTTAAATATACATGTTGGTTGTTTTATAAATATTTTAGGGCAAATGTAATGTTTGAACATCCAATACTAAGTTAGAATTTTGATATTTGTACAATTATAGGTAAAACAATAAAGAATTTTTTCGGTATGTTAAATTTAGAGTATTGGCACGTAAGAGTATCGGATACGTAAGTATCAATACGCGATTCGCTAAGTCGATGAGAGTATCTGATAACTCTGCTCAAAATTGATATAAATTCTTTTAATTTTAGTCAATAAAATGATGAATATCATTAACTATGTAAAAAGTAGTGTAAAATTATAAAATTTATTGTTTCGTAATTGTAAATGAATCATATAATGTTTTACTTTAAAAATGTAAAATTGACTTTCTAAAGTCAATAATGATTTGTTAACTTGGAACGGAGGTAGTATAGTAGCTGATTTTTAGTCTAATAAATCAAACTAGGAATAAAATCAAACTAGGAGTAATCCAAGCAAACAGAATATTAGTGCCACACAAACCAAAAAAAGTGTTTCAATAATTGAGGGTGGAGGAAGTATTTCATTACAAGTAATCAGCAAATCACATAGGCATTCATCATTTTTCACTACGTCCTAGTAATGGCCAGACTTTGTACACAAGGAAAATAAAACAAATTTCTGGAATGGTTGAGGTTTTTTGTATTAACAAGTGGTAGAATGCCATCAAGAATGAAGGACTTGGAGAGCAGTCCCAAATTTGTTGGGAGATTATAAGGATGCTGTTTTGGGTGGTGGGAGCTGAGGATTGTCTGAAGCCAGAGTGCTCACCTCCGGTTGTTTTCCTACTAACCATATGTTTTATTTTATTATTCTAAAGGCCCTTTGAATGGTGCGCATGACTTGTATGTAGAGAGGTATATAAATGTTATCTGGAGGTGGAAGGGTAGTATCAATTACAGAAAAGAACACCGGTAAGCTCGCTTTTGATATAAAGTTATGGACATACGACACACAAGTTTGAATAAATTCTTTTATCACATTGATCAAGACAAGGTCTAGAAGGATTTAGGGAAGGAATAAAGGAGGAAGAAAGAAGGGGATAGCGGAAGAAAAACCATGCCCCAAGGCCAAAATGGCATAAAGCTCAATCTCAAGTCAATAACAATTCTTTATTCATTATGTAAGGAATGCAAGAGTTGTACAGAAAATCTAAGACTTATAGACCAATTAAACTCTAATGTTAGAGACCAAGTAAAACTTTAATACCTGATGCGGGAGAACGAGGTTAAGGAGAAACTATAGAAATTTAAAATATCTCAAAGAGAAGAGAATTAGATAAAAAGAGCAAAGCTGAATTTTCGAGCACTAAACAATTCCCCCCCCCCCCCCCCCCCCCCCCCCCCCGCGCAAAAAAAAACATTTATAGGCTTAAATACATGTATGGTAATAAGTAGACACCAAATTAACGGGCTCCTAAGGAAACTCAAAACACGATTAAAGTAACTAAGAAACAAGGGAAGATGCACAGCCAAACCACCAAGCATTAGCTTGGATGGCTTACCTAGCCTTTGCATAGCAATAGTCCAGAGATCAAATCCCCCCTCTCCCATGGTTGTAATGAATTAAAAGTATCAACCAAAAAAAAGAAGATGCGCAGCCATTGTTGCTGGACAATTATGGACTGTTCTTTTCTAATGAAAGTTTTCACACAAATTAATTGTCATTTGAAAGGTCTATGAATCTAGTTTCCAATGCTTCAAAAGGTGTGCAATTTAGAATCACGTATAGAAAATAACAGCATTGTTTTCCAACAGTAGTTAATGATGTTTGCTAAACTCGAAATTCTGTTCACCTTCTCCTCTCAATGCATCAGTATCCAATTAAAAAGAATAGCTATTACCTAATTTATACGTAGGTAGATACCCAAAATACTTGAACAACCTAATAAACCTAGATTTCTAATTATTATCTACTATATTTAAAATTACTATCTATATACTTAAAAAAATTAAACAATTACAATCTATCTTTACTCCACAAATGCAATAGGTTGAAAACTATAAGGAGGGTAACTTTCTCATCCAACGTACGATTGCAACTGTCATTGATGACAAAATCAATGTCATGATAACGGCCACGTGACACTTTTTTTCATTTGGTAAGTAAAAAATTTATTCAAAGAGGCACCAAGGATTAAGGAGGGATACAAAGACAATTAACCATCGGTCCATCGGTTATAGATTATAATGCTAGAAAAGATCACAAAGCAATAGTATGAAAAAGATTTACTTACTTTTAATAGGAGAATTTTTTTTCTTCTTTTCTGTCTATGAGTTCATCAACTCCCACAAGAGCTCGAACATCTCCTCTAGAACCTTTCAATTCTTTCCGACTCTGCAAGATTCTGTTCAATTTTCATCTTGCTTTATACTTCAAGCTTCTTTCTTGCTCATTTATTAGTGTTATTTCCTCTTGTAAAATTGATCCAACAACCTTTGAGCATCAACCTTCATTCCTGGTTGGGCAAGAGTATGACTAATAAAAGAAAGGGTAGTTTTGCATGGTATGAAACCTTTCTCATTCATCTCCTCAAGTAACCGTTTTGCCTCCGCTTTGTATGATTTCTTTAATGCCCATCCCAGCTCTGCTTGCTTTGATAGCTTGCACCAACCACTTATTAGTATATCATAAGTTGAAGAACTAGGAGGTACCCCTCTGAGTTGCATCTCATTCATAAGCTCTCTAGCCTGGTTCATCTTTCCCATCTTCGCAAAATCACCGATCAGAACATTATAAGTACTAGTTTGGGGAACAAAGCCTTTGGTTATCATTTCACAATAAAGCTTAATAGATTCCTTCTTATTGCCATTCTTTCCATGGCCAGAAACCAAAATATTATATGTATTAGCATCAGGGATAAAGCCTCTTCTCTTCATGACATTTAGCAACTCAGTTGTCTCATGCATCAAACCAGCAGCCGAGAGACCCCCTAATAGAGTATTATAAGTTGCGATATTCGGGGAAAGTCCTGAATCCAACATCTGGGAATACATAGCAAAAGCACAATTCAAATGGGTGCTTTTGCAATAACCTCGTATCAGGGCATTATAAGTGACAGTATCGGCTTCAAAGCCTCTTTCTCTCATATCCTTTAATATCGAAGTTGCTTTTCTGGTCATCCCTAGCCTGCATAAGATAGCTATGAGGGTATTATAGACTTCCAGATTGAGTTTTAGACCCATACCTACAAGCTGTTCATGCACTAACAATATTTTCTCAGCCCTTATACTCTTTGAAGCCGCATCTAGCACAATCCTGTGAGTAGTTGACGTAGGTTGGAACCCAATAACCTGCATTTTTCTCAATAAATCCATTGCTTTATCAACATCAGAGGATTCACATAGCCCTTTTACAATAGTATTACAAGTGATTAAGTTAGGCATTAACCCAAAGCTATTCATCTCATCCCATAATTTAAGAGCACTTTCCAGTTTACCCTCTTTGCAGCAAGCACTGATCATGGTGTTAAATGTAGCAGTATCTGGAACCAAACCAAGGTGCCTCATTTCAGCATAAACAGATTGCACTTCATACTTGCCTAGTTCAAGCAGTCCATTGATCAGGACATTGTATGAAACAACATCAAACTCTATTTTTTTCTCTGTCATCTCTTGGGCCATGCTAAGAGCAGCTGACTCCTTCCCTGCCTTAAAAAAACCATCAATTAGGGACGTGTAACTAACACAATCTGGCAACAATCCCCTCATCGAAATATTTCTGAAGAATGCCTCGGCTTCATCTATCCTTCCCTCTCTTTTCAAATTGTTTATGAAAGCATTGAGTATGAAATTATTTTCATCCAACCCTGCCAATTTCATTTCCTCATAGAAGGCAAGAGCAACATCTTGTTTACCAGACTTGAAACAGCCATCAATTAGGGCACCATAGGTGTAAACGTTTGGCAAGATATTCCGGTGTACCATTTTGCTCATGTAATAAACTGCTGTGTCAAATGCTCCGTTTTTTAAATAGCCATTGATCATTGAAGAATATGTGACAACATTTGGAAGAACATCTTTATGCTCCATTTCTTGCAATACAGACTCTACGCCCTTCATATCTCCTACTTTGCAGCGCCCATCAATCAATGCTGAATACGTAACACAGTTCGGAGCTAAATTAGATTTCAAGAGAGTCTCGAACATGTTCTCAGCCTCACCGGACATTCCAACCTTAAAGAGCCCATCCATCAAAGTGGTCAACAAAACCACATCAAAGGCAATTCCACGAACTACCATTTGACTCTGAAGCTTAAAGACTTCCAGTACATTCCCCTTTTTAAACAGTAAATCCACAAAGATTGCATAGATTACATGATTAGGATCCACGCCCGTCCTTTTCATCTCCTCAAAAAGGATTGTGGCATCGGCAACCCTCCCACTCTTGCAAAGGCCATTTATAACAGAACTGTAAGTAACAATATCAGGAAATAATCCATTCATCAGCATCTCCTCATGTACAGCAAGTGCTTCCTCAAGCCCTTGCTGTTCACAATACCTATTGATGAGTGTAGTATACGTTACAAGATTTGGTTTTAGGTCTAATCCTCCTGCAAAAAACTCTTTCTTTTCATTATCATTGTCAATATCTAAAGTATCACGACTCCAGTTCATTTTCTGATGAGACTGCAAAAGCTCGTCCATAAGACTCTTGGCACTAGCAAAATCACCAATCTTGCAGAACCCATCAATCAAAGTATTATAAGTAACAATGTCTGGAGAAAGACCCTCTTTCCTCGAACTCTCCATCAGTGCAAGAGCCTCACTCACTTCACCAGCTTTACAATACCCATGAATCAAGGTATTAAAACCTACAACATCAAAAGCAGCCTCCCCATTTCCCGTCATCTTTTCCACAACCCATTCTGCATAATTTAACAAACCCATTTCACACAAACCCTTAACGAGTATATTACAAGTAAAAGAATCAAAAGGAATTCCCTTTTTAACCATTTCAGAACACAACCCAAAACCCTGTTCCACAAACCCAATTCTGCAAAAACCCCATATAACAGTATTATAACTAACAGTATCAATTTCACTACCATCATTATCATCGTCTCTGATCAAATCTAAGGCTAAATCAATCCTACCAGTTTTACATAAAGAGTGAATTACAACATTATGAGTAGCAACATTAGGAACAACCCCACAAGAGATCATTTCAGTATAAACAGCCCAAACCTGAGAAACCAAGCCGGACGCATTGAATTCACGAAGGAGGCAATTCCAGGAGTATAATTCGGGAACCATGCCGTGGTTTCTCATGGCCGTGAAGGCTTCAATGGCTCTGGAGAGGCGACGGCAGGAAAGGAAGAGCTGAATGACAGTACAGAAGAAAGAGGCGTACAATTTATTACTGAGTTTTGTTGTTGCAGATGAGGAAGAGAGAGAACGGGCCATCCTCATGGAGAGAGGAGAAGAGGAAGGTAGAGTTTTTATGCACTCCACCTGTTTGATAAAATGCCGCAATGGCATTTTCATCAATATTCTCATCATCGACGTCTCTTTTTGTTGCTGCTAACATGTTGATGAGATTGTCATTTCCATTGGAGGGAATCTAATAGTACTCCATTAGAATTTGTATTGAACTATCAGAGCATGTTTTTCATTTCCAGTACTTCTGCCAGTCCCTGGTATCACTAGGAGATGTTCCGCAAATTTTAGAATTTTGACTTTTTTTGTTTTTTTGGACAAATAGGTTTTACTTCAGCCATTTTTTAGTCGGGGTAATAATAAGTACGGGTAATAATAAGTATTGGTGTACAAATAGTTTACGGTCTGTAGCTCAATTTTGGTCTGACCTGAGCCCGACTTGATCAAAATTTGGCCTAATCAAGGCCTAGTCCGGTTCGACCCGGCCTAAAATTCACGAATAGATCACATTTTTTTGAGTCAGATCCGGCATGTCCTAGTCTGCCAACAAGCCCCACCTGCCCTGAGGTCTGACCTGGTTCACCCAATACCCGGCCTGACCTGCCAATTTTCTTTCTTCGTTACTTTAATTCTCTCACTGCATATGAAAACTTCATCTTTGTGACAACTCATTTAATAAATCAAATAAAATTGACGTCTTTTGATACGTTAATTCATGCATGTTTGTTTATATATGAATAAAGAAATTCATGGAAACACATTAGGTAGTGTAATATATAAGAATTTTTCTTACCTAGCTAACAACCTACACTTTTTGCAGACATTTCATTGCATTTTCATTTTAATAAATAGTTAGCGTAAAAACTAGAAAGTTATTTACAAAATAATAATAATAATAAATAAAAAAAATACTTTTCATAAAAAAAATTTTTATTAATGATAGTATAAAATAATACAATATCTTTAAAATTGTATAATATTTTTATTCATTATTATAATTTGTAAGTTGTAAGTTGTAATACATTACTTTTAATTAATATATCAATTAAATTTAAAATTTTAATTGGTGTTTTTATAATATTTAAAATTACTAAAAAAAATTAAATGGATCGGATCGGACCACCCTGGCCTGGCTTGACCTAAGGCCTATCGTACAGGCCTCAGTATGCCTCTTTTTCAAACGTCAAGCCCGGTCTGGCCTGACTTGAAGGCCGAAAGTCAAAGGCCCTGCTTGGCTTGGTCAACGGGTAAGGCCTGACATGTCTAGGTCGAACCAGGGCATGTCGCCTTGTTGTGCATGACTAATAATAAGTCAAAATAAGATTCAAATCCTCTGTAACGACGGTTTTAGGGTCTTTGGCGACAGTATATACTGTGACGCCCCCAAATCTGGGTCTACACTGCCCAAACTTGAGTCATCAAAAGACTACAACAAAATCATTACAAAGTAGTACAACGTTCAAAAATACAATGTATAATACACAACTAAGTCTTCACTATTATTGTCACACTATTTTACAACACGTGAAGACTACAATAGCTATCCCTTGGACTCTCACTCCATCCCCTGGCTAGACCCAGCTACGTTCTCATTTCCTGTTGAAAAACAATGGAACGAAAAGAAAGGGTGAGCTCAAATAGTCCAATAAGAAATATCATGACTAAGATAATGACGAATAAATTATCATCAGTCTTCAATAGTTGAGTTCTTGATAGAATACAATAGACTATAAGGTTTATATCAAAAACTACAGTTAAATTCTTGAACAACGTTCAGATCAATAATAGCAGCAGAATGAGCAATCTATTAGAAGAATAATGCAGACTATAGTGTCCACTCGCTTCTTTTTTTAAAAAAAACATCATTAACTTTTATCATCTGAAACACCACTGACCATGAGAATACAAACTCACAGTTCCTGGTCATAATCATGCAAATCAACAGTTCATATTTGCACTACGGGTCAAAGATATTCAATATAACACCAACAGTCATTATTATACCAGTATTCAGCCTTTGGTCATAATCATACCAAACAACAATTTATCTTTGCACTACGGGTCAAATAGAACTTTCATCACGTGTCATAAAAGACACCAAACAGATGTATCGCCTTTAACCTATTATATCGCCTTTAACCTATCATTTGTTCAACAATTATATTACATATGTGCTCCCGGCCACAGATATTCACAACAACTTGATTTTTTATGATTAATACAAATAACAGTGATACAAATGATGAACAGAAGAAACAGGATAAACAATAAGTATCGAAAATTTACTTTGTGCAGATTCAAATAATGTCCAAATTGTCAACATGATGTGGAGTGAAATTCAAAAATGATATTCAAGATCCACAGTTCAGAATAACGGTTACAGTTCAATTGAAATATATAGAAAAATAGGAAGGTTCAATTGAAATGATATTAGATAAAACACAAACTATTAAGGAATATATAATCATTTCAGGAAACTTTACTACATAGTACTTACCATAGTAAGTTAAGAGTATAAAAGAAATAATATCCCTTACTATAGTAAGTTTGAATAATGGAAGATGAAAAATATGGTATCCCTTATGAGTATAAAGGAAAATAATATCACTTACGAATATGAAAGAAAATGATATTACAAACAAATATAGAATAAAAGCGTCATGTGATAATTCGTGTAGACAAATTATTTCCACAAGAGACAAATAAGAAATAAATACAAAAGGTTATTCACCAATAAGCGGTAATCCGCGCAGTAAGGTTATTCTCACAATTTAATAAAATTTGAATACGAAGAGTTATTCACCAAACAAGCGGTAATCCGCGCAGTAAGGTTATTCTTAGAGATTAATAAGGAATGAATACGAAAGGTTATTCACCAACAGGCGGTAATCCGCGTCGTAAGGTTATTCCCACAATTTAATACATGGAAATAAATGACACATCTTATGAGTAAGAAAGAAATGATATTATTTTCGAGAATCAAAGAATGATAATCTCTTACCGTGATAAGTTTAAGAGTATGAAAGAAAATGACATCCCTTATTATAGTAAGAAAATAATATCATTTATGATGATGAAAAGAATGATACCCCTTACCGTAGTAAGTTTAAATAATAGAATATGAAAGAAGATGATATTCCTTACAAGTAAGAAAATAATACCATTTATGATGATGAAAAGAATGATACCCCTTACCTTATAACATGACTGAATAATGATAAAAATGAGGTTGATCAACCTATATATTTATAATATAATTAGTAATTACCACATATAAATTTCAAAGTGTATGATAACTCGTATAATATGAACTATCAAAATTATATATATTTAATATAATTTTTGTAGTATAAAATAACAACTTTAAAATAGTTTTTAAAATAATATTCCAAAATAAATCTTTCAAATAAAGCTTTTAAAAATGAATCTTCTTAAAGAAGAGTCTTCTAAAGGAAGATTTGTGAATACCGCAAAAAATAGAAATTTATGAAATTACTACTATTTAATAAAAGACTTACTTAAAAAATTTATGCACTCCTTTTGGCTTTCAAACACTTAAGAAAATCTTACTATTCTCAGAGAAAACTCATAAAATACTTATAAAAAAATTTTATGTTTTATGTGTGATTTTTCTATTCAGCTGAGCAAGCTATTTATAAAAGAAAATAAGTTAGTATGCATGGTAGGTGGTTGGCGTGCTACACGCCAGCCTGAGAAATTTGCAGCACGCAACCTCACCAACCCACACATTTTTCATACATTTCATGTGGGCCCCACAGTGGGTCTACGTATTATTCACGTTACTATTCACATAAAATAATAATTAATTAATTTTATTTTTTTTTTAATTTTTCTTCCTATGGGTCCTGCATATAAAATAAAATAATGCTACAACAATAATTCAACAATAATGTAATAAACACGTTACATATTATTATTATTAATTTAATAATATAAATTACGGTGTATTTGCTACTGTGACAATTATTTGGTTCAATAATTTTAAAATACAGTGCACCAACAATTATTGACTCAATGATATGAAATACAGTGTAATGACAATTATTGAATTAATAATGCAAAATACTGTGTAACAACAATTATTGAATTGATAACATAAAATATTGTGCAGTGACAATTATTGATAAAATGATGTGCAACAGTTACGGTGTCAATTATCAGATCAATAATGTAAATACTGTGTAATAACCAATTTATCAGTTCAATAATATAAACGCCGCACAATACCTTGTGTTACTGTAGAATACCGCATGCTATAGTAAAATACCATAAATTACCGTATGCTACTATTTTTATTTAAAAAAGTTACTTCTGTCATTTTCTATATCCGACAAATATTCCGTTGTGGGATCCACCAATAATTAATTATTTCGGCGCCGTCGTACGACCGAATATTCTCCGACAAAACGAATATTGTCCGACATAATAAAATTTGCACATAACATCCTTAACTTTTAACTTTGCCAATTTAACCACTTACTGTTTTGGAGAAAATATATACGAAAAAAAATTAAATTTGTATTTCATAAAATTCGGGATCTTACATATATCGTCGCCATAACCCTATTTTTTTTAGGGGTACGGCGATGGGACATACAGTCGTTACAGACCCTAAAAATCATTGCACAAGTCTCGACACAGATAAACAGAGAATTTTGATTATAGAGAATCTCATGCCGTCAAAATAAATGTATGCCCCTTAAATAAAAGTAGAAGATCAATATTTGCACAAGAAAATTGATATTTCCGCAAAGTTTTACTTATCTGAATAGTAAGTGGGTTCTACTTTCATGTGAGTAGAATCTTATGAAAATATCAATTTTTCTTATGAAAATATCAATTTTTCTTGTGAAAATATTAATTTCCTAAAAATATTAGATATCATTTTGACTTATTAACTTATAAAAAAATATGTTTTTATTAGCAATAAATTAAACAGTCTTATAAATTATTATTTACAATAATAAAAATATTGCCCCTATTTAACATACAACCACATTCCTTGTTATTTCTCATTTTATTATTTAATTGGGTATAATTACACGAAATATTTTTATTATTTTAAATAATAATTTATAAGATTGTTTAATTTATTGCTAATAAAAATGTATTTTTAAAAAATTCTTTAATATTTTATTGAGATTTTAGATATAAATATGCTCCAAAAATTGTAATAACAGAAGCCTATTTTTTGCAGCAGTTCACCAATGGAGTTTGGAAGCATGTATCCAAGTCACTAATGAGAAGAGTACTTTTTCCAGACATTTCATTATATCTTCATTTTAATAAATACTTAGCGTAAAAATTAGAAAGTCATTTATAAAATAATAATAATAATATAAAAAAAATACTTTTCATAAAAAAATAATTTTTTTTATTAATGATAGTATAAAATAATATAATATCTTTAAAATTGTATAATATTTTTATTCATTATTGTAAGTTATAATACATTACTTTTAATTAATACATCAATTAAGTTTAAAATTTTAATTGGTATTTTTATAATATTTAAAATTACTAAAAAAAATTTGAATGAATCGGATTGGATCGGACTGCCCTGGTCTGGCCTAACCCAAGACATGTCCTACAGGCCTCAGCAAGCCCTCTTTTCAAGCGTTAAGCCCGGTCTGGTTTGGCATGTAGGCCAAAAATCAAAGGACCTGCCCGACCTGGTCAACGGGCAAGCCCATGTCGGACCAAGGCATGTCGTCCTGTTGTGCATGACTAATATTAAGTCAAAATAAGGTTCAAATCCTCTGTAACAACAGTTTTAGGGTCTATGGCGAAAGTATGTACCGTCGCCATAACCCTATTTTTTTGTATGACTATGACGACGGGACATACCATCGTCATAGACCCTAAAAATCGTTGTCATAAGACTCGACACAGAGTAATTGAGAATTTTGATTACAGAGAATTTTGATAATAGAGAATTTCATACTGTTAAAATAGATGTGTGCCCCTTAAATAAAAGTAGAGGATCGATATTTGCACAAGAAAATTGATATTTTCGCAAAACTTTACTTATATAAATAGTAAGTGGGGTTTACCTTCATGTGAATAGAATCTTACAAAAATATCAATTTTTCTTGTAAAAATATTAATTTTCTAAAAGTATTAGATATCATTTTGACTGATTAACTTATAAAAAAATATGTTTTTATGAGCAATAAATTAAGCAGTCTTACAAATTATTATTTAAAATAATAAAAATATTACCCCTATTTAACATACAACCACCTTTCTTGTTATTTCCCATTTTATTATTTAATTGGCTATAATTACAAGAAATATTTTTATTATTTTAAATAATAATTTGTAAGATTGTTTAATTTATTGCTAATAAAAATGTATTTTTAAAAAATTCTTTAATATTTTATTGAGCTTTTAGATATAAATATGCTCCAAAAATTGTAATAAAAGAAGCCTATTTTTTGCAGCAGTTTCACCAACGGAGTTTGGAAGCATGGATCCAAGTCACTAACGATAAGAGCACGTGTCAGAATGGGGGAAATAGTAACATGCTCATTTGTTTTAGTTATGTGTTTTCTTATTCTCAAGTTCAGTATTCGGAAGACGTGTACATGCTTCGGATTTTAAGAAGTTTATCCGCACAATAATTAAATATTATATTAATTTATATTATTAAAAAATAAAATATAATATAAATTTTAATATTATATTTTATTTTTTTAATAATATAAATAAATATAATATTTAATGTACTATTTAGTTGTTATGTGTTTATATTTATTCTTTAAATTTATAGAAGCTAAATCCAAGTCTTTTGGATTTAGTTTCCTCAATAATAAAAAATTATTTTCTAACCTTTTGCTAAAAAGAAGTCTATTTTTTATGTTAATAATTGTAGAAAAT
Source organism: Hedera helix (assembly GCA_947179155.2). NCBI lineage: Eukaryota > Viridiplantae > Streptophyta > Magnoliopsida > Apiales > Araliaceae > Hedera > Hedera helix. Next base: position 29,514,176 of record OX359280.1, on the reverse strand, counting down.
GACATAATATTCTTAATTTTTTAATTATAATTTTATTGTTATATCACAACTATAAAATTAACAATTTATTATTATACAAATAAAATAAAATAAAAATACTTTTTTTATATTAATGAATTTTATATTAAAAAAATCTGTATTAAATGAAAGGAGTACAAGACTGTAGTCGGAGCACAAGACTCTGCATCATGTGGCAATAGGTGTTTGCAATTATGTGGCAATATTTGTTGGCAATAATAGACTATGCTACTTTTATAGTTTTTGAAGTAAAATACGAATATATATTTATTCAAAGTATTAAAAAGTGGGAAAAGAAAAAGCCCGCGAATTCGAAACACGTTGCATCATTTTAAGCACAAAAATCTGCTTAATTTGACCAAACTTCAGGCCTAGACTGAATGACTGATTTTTGTACATGTTTAGGGACACTCGATCGTATCTCCTCTATTATATTTTCAATCAATTTTTCATATTAGGATCCCTGCTATCATATTTTGCTCTAAGAATTTAATTATTATATACAAATAAGTATCTTAAATAAATCATGTTTATTTTAAACAATTCGAAATGAAATTTCAAAGTATACAGTTGAGATTTAGAGAAATTTAGAGTACCTTAAAGAAGTCTAGATATTTGGCTATGTAATATATAACTAAAATTTTGGATAAATTTAGTGTAACAATTATAAAAATATGGAGAGATTATAAAATCTCTTACAATGTGATCGAAGTGGATGTTATCTAAATTGATATCCATGGGGTATTCCACCAGCCCAAATAATATATGACCCACCTCTAAGTTATTTTATTGTTAGATGGGACCCAACACATAACACAAAGTATCATCTGTTTTTCAGTTTGCTCGGAAGCTATTATATGCAGCAGCAGCAAGAGGTAATGTAAAATATTTTGCAGAATAATCACAATGTAGGTGAGGATGAAGACCTCATAAGTGTTATTATTGCTAACACGGACTGTTGGTTAATGGTTCAGAACCAGAGCGCTCATGGAACTATCGACCCGGTAAGTATAATGACATAGTTTATTGTCTAGATACAATGAACATGTGTATTAATATCTCTGTTAACTCTCTTAGGAGTTACAAAACTTTTAATTCACTCTAATTAAGTAGGAGTTACACATTTAAGTGAGAGTTACACATTTGAAATAGGAGTTACATATTATGTAATTATGATATTTTTATTTGGGGGTTACAAATAAAATCACATATAAATATGTGATTGTTTTGGATGTGTGAACCCCAACAGCAACAAGTAGCTGATCATTATTCTCTAAAAAATTATAGTGAATAGAGAGAGCTTCCTATAAGCCTTTAGAAGTCATTCGTGAAGTTTGAAAGCTTGTAACTTCTCGAACTGTATAATATATATTTAGTACTCGTGATAACGTAGTCTAAATTATCGCTAAGAGTATTGTTCGTAGAGCACATAATTCTAGTCGTTCGTGACTGTGGGCATACGCTTCAAGAGATAATTGATTTTTTTTTAATTTTTCAATTTATATCCGTTACATGTATGCTTAATTTTAGGGAATTGATATTTTCACAAGACTCTACTCACATGAATAGTAAGTGGGGTCCACTTTTATGTTAGTAGAGTCTTGTGAAAAATATCAATTTTTTTTATGAAAATATCAATTCCCTAATTTTATTACATTGGCATCAGAATTACTAGTGCTAAAATTTGTGTAATACATGTTGTTCATGATGTCATGCATGTGTTTCATATTTTTGCTATAAGATAGAAAGCTTAAATAACATGTTAATGGCAGAACATGTTAGAGATACTATTTTAGCATGAAATATCAATATGTTCTAGCTTATATTATATTTATATAGCCTGCAAAATTTTTAGCAAATTGGTTTTGTATTTAGGGAGAAAATTCAAACCCTAGTTGGTTAATAAATTTTTAAGAAAATTCAAAGTTATTTTTTCTCGGACTTCATATCAAATTTTTAATCACATGGTTGTGTAGAGTTTTTCGATATGAATCCGTGGATATATTGTTTGCATTTTTTGGACTTGAAATGAGTTAATTATGGCCATTTTAAAAAAGGGTATCAAACTGTAATTTTTCATTTGAAAACCCTAGCTGAACGTAGAAGATGATGATGTGGCAGACGTGTCACATGGCATTTTTTGGTTGGCTCAGTGTCCTAAAACGTGTCGGTTGACCAAACCACGTCAGCAGACGCGTGGTGACACTTCATCAACATATGGACCACTCACTGAGCGCCACGTGGCAAAGTCAACGGTTCAGAAGGCCCAGTCAACTTCTGTCACGTGGACTAACCAGAGACTGTCACGTCAGCATACCAGCCACATCAACCGCCTGCTTGGCTACTGTCGCGCAATGCGCACATCTGGCAGCAATGCACATGCACAGCGTGGCCCGTGTAATGCAGACATGTGGTAGACACGCGACAAACGCGCAACAGCCATGTGGTGACACATCATCAACACATGGACCACTCATTTAACGGTTCGGAAGGCCCAATCAACTTCTGGCGGCAATGCACACGCGCAACAGTAGCGCGTGTAGTACATCAACTACCCTCCCATTTTTTTTCAACCTTGAAATTTTTGATGTAATTTTTATTTTTAATTTTTAGATTTTTTGGATATTAAAATTAATTTTTGGATATACTTGAAATTTTCATAAATTAATGTTGTAATTAAAAATTGCTTAAAAATTTTGTTTTAAAATATTGGGAAGTTGATTTTTCCGTCCAAAATTTTTCATAGATATGAGAAAGCTATTGTTTTCATTTATCCACCAGAGGTGTTGAAAAATAATTTTATATAGTGGCCTAAACTAATTTTCTTGTCAAATTATGCAAGTATAATTTATTTTTATAAATCGTATATTATTCAGAAAATTTCAAAACATTTATAGAATGTTAATAACCTATTATTATGCGGTATAAAATTTGGTGGTAGTTATATTATGTGTTTTGCATGGTGTTGCATATTATTTGGAATAATATGTGTAATTATTTAATCCTTATAAAGTATTTAGAATAGTTAAATATTTTTCTAGTTTGTAAAGGCATACTATGATTTAAATACATGCTTAGAAACACTTATATATATGCTTCAATTTAGTGAGAGGAATTTAAGAAGTTTTTTTTAGTTTTATTCTTAAATTCTATGCATATCATTGCGCTAAATAAACTATAATAAAATAATTAACTATACACGCAAACTGTGACTCAAAGCTTAACAAAATTTCCTTTTTGTGTTTATACTTCATTATTTTAAGAAGTATATGTTATGCAGTAAAGATAAGTTAATAATGTGGCGAACTCTTAAAATTTTCTAATACGGTTCTCTTGATTGTTTAGATGGCTTTAAAATAAATTATTGTCGATCTTAATAAGGATAACAAGCTCGATGGGGATAATTATGATGTATAATATTGTAAGGTCCACAAGGTACTTGAGGAGTTAGAAGTGGAAGAGACTCTAATTACTAAAGAAACTAAGCTGACTGACAATGATACTAAGAATGTTAAAAAGATTGCTGCCTTTGAAAATTGGCGCAAGCAAGATAAAATTGCTTGCATTACTCTCTTGAGTAGTATGAACAATGATTTCTTGTTTCAGTATGAAGAGTACTCAACTGCTTACGAGATGTGAGAAACTCTCAAAACTAAATTTAGAGGCACCTCACTAACTAGGTTTTACTGCTTAACTATTAGGTTTGACGGTTATAGGAAAGAGGTTGATCATTCAATGAACAAACACCTTCAAATAATGTAAAATAATATTTATGAGTTAAAGGTTGCTGGTAATGACTCGTCATATGAGAAGCAGATATCAGTTGTGGTACTTTCACTCCTAGATAATTGGGAACATATGCGGGTTAATATGATCTATAAACCGAATATCAAAAACTGTGAAGATATTTGGCGTCACTTGGAGCTTGAGATTGAGCGCTTAGAAGCTGCTAAGCCATCCAAAGCATATGTTGCTGAGTCTAGTTCTCGCAAGGGAAAACCCAAGCGAAGAAATAGTAGAAAGAAAGTTGATGTTGGTGCTACTATAGTTCATGCACCTAACAAGCAGCAAATGCAGGTGCAAAGAGCAAAAGAGGAAAAAGAACTGGCAAAAAAGATAAAGTTAAGATGGCCTGCTAAAACTGTGGCAAAATGGGACGTTTCGCTCTTGAGTACACTAAGCCAAAGAAGGTACTTCCTAGTTCTGATCGAACTATGTGTAATGTTACTTCTAATACGTTTGTTACTCAATCTTTCTATTTTGGGGATTGTAAATTTTGAAGCAACGGACCACATTGCCAGAGATCGAGCTAGGTTAAGGAGTATAGCCGTATTCCGTTTAGCAAAAAAGTATACATGGGGAATGACTTTAGTGTGGACGTGCAAGGAATTGACACTTACAAATTGGAGATGCGAGGATGCTCTTTATTAATTCTGCATGATGTACTTTATACATCGGATTTCCGATAGAATTTATTTTTTGTTCTTGCTAGTCTAAAACATGATTTTTCTGTGGTTGTTTAAAGTGGAAAAATTATTATTTCTCATGGGAAAAGTATATGAGGATATGACTTTATTAATAATGGTTTAATGATTTTGGATATCAATAATTCTAGTTGTAATAATGATGATTTATATTCTTATCTTACTTCTGTTGAGATTGAACATAATAGTTCAATTAAATGATATACTAGATTAGGCCATATTGGACAAGACATAATGACCAGATTAGCTTAAGAAGGTCTTCTAGGCTCACTCGCTAAGGTCAACTTACCTACTTGTGAACACTGCTTAGCAGGTAAGTCTACTAGAAAATCATTTGATAAAGCCACAAGGGCAGATACACCATTGCAGTTTATTCATTCGACTCAATGTGGCCCAATGAATATGAAGGATAAACATTCATTCTTATTTTCTTACTATGATAGATGACTTCACGCGCTTCAGACATATATTCTTAATCTCTTATAAGTCAAAAGAACTTTATTGCTTTAGACGTTATTTGATTGAGGTTGAGAATCAATAGGAGAAAAATGTTAAAGCACTCCAAACTAGTCGAGGCCGCGAGTATCTATCTGATTAGTTTAAGGAACTATGTGAAAAAAAGGAATCATCAGGCAACTGATAATTCATGGTACTCTGCAACAAAATCGCGTGACAGAAAGAAGAAATAGGACACTACTTGATATGGTAAGATCTATGATGGCGCAAACTAATTTACCGATCTCTTTTTGGGGAGATGCATTGTTAACTGCGACATATATACTTAATCAAGTACCTTTAAAATCATTACAATCCACCCCATATGAATTGTGGATTGACAGAAAGCCTGACTTAGGCAATTTACAGTCGTGGGGTTTGGCAGCTTATGTTCATAACACTTTTCATAAATATGAAAAGTTGGGCCCAAGGGGTAAAAAAGTGTATATTTATAAGGTATTTTGAATACTCTAAAGGCTATGTATTCATTGGTAAACAACATGATGGGACCATATCTAAAATTGAGTCATAAGATGTAGAATTTCTAAAAATAATTTTTTTGTGTAGATGTGATGTTAACAAGAACAAAGACTTTTATGAGATGGAGGAAGAAAATGACACACCTAATCAAATGGTTGAGACTAAGGAATTTATTCCTTTGGCTCATATAGAAAGTGGGAGTGACATACTTTCAAGTAGTATTCTTCCATCAAATGAAGAGTCACTCGTTCTTCAATTGCGAAGAAGTCAAAGAGACAATCCTTTCTTACTGAGTGTAGCCCTTGGCTATTAAACAATCTTTATATCTTTTAATGGAACCATCCGTCTTGCGTTTAACTTTGAGAACCCATTTATTTTTAACAGCTTTTCGCTCAGCTGGAAGGTCAACCAAGTCCCAGACTTAATTAGTCCTCATAGATTTCATTTCTTCATCCATTATAATTTTCACTTTTCACTTGATGCAGATGATACAACTTCCTTATAAGATCGAGGCTCCTCGTGATCTTACGTATCAGCTATTAAAGCATTCCCATCAATCTCAAAGTGACGACGTGAAATATTGCCTTTTTGACTTTTTCGCATTTGAAGAACATGTGACTCTTCATTTGACGAAAGAATATTACTCGAAAATATGTCACTCCCACTTTCTATAGGAGCCAAATGAATAAATTCCTTAGTCTCAATCTTCGAATTAGGTATGCCATTTTCTTCCTCCATCACATAAAAGTCTTTATTCCTGCTAACATCACCTCTACTCAAAAACTCAATTTCTAAAAATTATGTATATCGTGACTCAATTTCAAATATAGTCCCATCATGCTTCTCTCTGATGAACACATAGCCTTTAGGGTGTTCAGAGTACCTTAGGCCCAACTTTTCATATTTATGAGAAATGTTGTTGTGACGCCCCCAAATTTGGGTTCTTACAATCCCGAGTTTGGTGCTCACGTTCCATTATAAACATAACAAAAATATATCCATTTATACGCGAAAACATAAATATTACATTAACTTAACCATTCTTACATTCATCCCAGGTTTCTATAACCTTAAAACATACAATTCATGAAGTTTACAATATCAGTAAACGAAATTAAATACAATTAAGCTAATCTTGGGCTTTGCCTTTGCCTTTATCTTTCTTATTTCCTTCTGAAATCTCGGGCTTAACTGAAATGGATAATATAAGCAAGGGTGAACAACTAATTTGCTTAGCAAGTTCAAAGGATACAATAATGGATTGTTATTGACAAACAAATATAACTTCTCAATGCCTTCAACAATTGGACAAAAATTATGAAGTACATGAATAAATACATGCTCATTAATAACGATAAATAATTGAGTTTAACATGATAATTGGTTATAAAGAAACATGAATATTTATAATATATGAACAATAGCTCTACAGAATATTTAACATTTGCATGAATGAAAAATATTCTCAACAAGTACTTAAAGTGATCAATCTCTAGTAATTTACGGATATGCATATCGTTTAGTTTTCTACATCGGGTTAACCGATAAAAATTCCCTATATTAGGGTTTTGTTCATCTCAATTTTTTTATATTATGATTTCGCACCACAACAATATGGTTTGGATTAGCTTCAAAGAATTTATTTGAACTCAATAATTTCTAACAACATTGGTCTAACCGGATCAAATGGATTAGACTCTTATGCGATAATTTAGTTCATTGTAAAAGAACTTTAAACGTGACAATTCAGTATATGAATATTCTGACAAAGTGCATATAATGCGAAGTATGACATTCGTACACTAAATATGTACTAACAAGGGGTTTAGGATAGGACACTTGCCTGATATGTTGATTAGACTTAACTGTTCTACCTTGTTATCGATTTGACCTACATATACCATATCATTGCTTAGTTAATTAGGTATAGCCATAACTCATTGTATGTCAAAGTCCTAAGTGTTATACGATCTAGTTATCATATACAAGTCGTCTTATCACATATGAACACATAGTATATGATGCATAATTCACAACATAGAATATTTATTCATGTAAGTTGACTACATTAATCGTTTTATAATTCTTCTTGTATAACACAATGACTTCATGATGTTTCATTCTCGGTATATAATAAACCATCATTTTAAAACATAATATATCATAGATAGAACTTATTGAGTTTAATTTCAGATTTTTTTATTTTTTATTTTTTTATTTTTTTTAAAGGTGGCGCGCCCGCGCTAGGTAGTGGCACGGCCGCCCCAGTCCCACCGAAAATCTGGAAACCATGACGGCGCGGCCGCCCCCAAAAATACAAAGGGAGCAGCGCGGCCGCGCTACCATCGCAGAGTTTTCCTAACAGGTTTCTTGCTCCCAGATTTTCCAAACTTTGAGCATACATGATTCTTAGTCCTTCAAAACCCAATTTACCCTTGTGTAGTGTATGTTTACAACCAATTTATATTCAAAATTACTTGTGAGCACAAAGCTTTCAATGTATTTCTTTATGAAATATAGTTCAATATAGATCAAGATATAATTTCATTACATGAACACACCTTTTTATATAAAAGATAGCATACATGTTGGCTTGACATCTAACAACATTTCGAGTTTTCATATCTCATAATGGGCTCATTTAACATCGTGCTTACCTAGCTTATTAGATACAAGAGCCCAATGCCAAACCTTCTTAAATTTCTCACGATTCAATACTCACGTACACACAATTTTGCTCACAAACTCCATACATGATTTATCTTATATTGGGACACATGATACTTTCTCTTATTTAGCTCACAGAGTATGCTTCAATTCTTGGTTCTAATTGCTGTATCATGATTAGTTCTCTTAACACACATATAAGTTACTTAAGTTTTGAAAATCACGCTCTAACCATAAAACATAGAAATTCTCTTCTCTTAGGAATTTTAACAAATACTTGGTATGCATCTTTGAAATATAAAGTTGTTATAACCGTATAAGCATATAACTTACAAAATCTCCATTTGCATTAATCATCCTTATATCACCGGGTCCTTCATGACCCTCCAAACACAATAAACTCCCTCAAGAAAATAATCCAACAATTGCTTATGTGACCATACCAAAGCTTGAAATTAATGGAGTTTAAAAGAAAGTAGTCATTATACCTTTGTTAGCTTAACTTGATTCTTGGTTGATGATGGTTAGTAGAAGTCTGGGCTGCTCCTTCTTCTCTAGTCGTGCTTTCTCTCTTCTCCCTATCTATATTGTTTCCTTCTTACTTAGCAAGTGATGAATTCTGAAATGGCACAAGGGCTAAGTCTTATAGCTGGATTTCTCCATGCTCCAACAGTCAAGGACCTTTGGTTCATTCCTTGAACCACCTACTAAGGCTACCGAAATGGCCTCCAATGTAGCCCCTAGAGATTTGCGGCGCCACTCACCAAATATCTGGTCCCCTGATTTGAGGTTCCAATTGCACTGCTTGTCCCAATTTGAGAGTCACTTAACCGAAAATGCTACATGGTTTTCATGGTTTGGGCTGGAAATAGAGCAAGCATTGGTCTCATTGGTCACTTAACTAGTTGGGCTAGCAATACACTCTCTTGGACTCAATTGCTTGGGCTAGCTTAACTTTAGTACACTTATTAAATTGTTCCATAATACATAACCCAAAATGCTAATTAATTATTTGGGTCTCAAAACCAACAATATATTAATTAGTCTTATTATTAATTAATATGTTAATCTAGCATTTAAAATTCTCATATATAAGTTATTAATTTAAATAATCCGAATTTAGTTCATACCTTACAACATTTCAAAATTCAACTCATGTTGGCTTTCCTTTTCATTTCCAATTTGAGTATACATTTATTATAAAATATATTTTCATCTCATCACATAATTAAATTAATTCACATAATTTCATTGAAAATAAAATATTACACAAATTTCTTGGTCATTACAGTTGTGAACATAAACTGTTGAATCTCATGAACGCAAATTACCTAAGTCAAGCTTTCTGCCAGTCTACAATTCATATGAGGTGGACTGTACTGATTTTGATGGTACTTGATGAAGTATGTTAGTTCCCAGAGGCACACAAGTGATCTAGAAAGGGGGGGGGGGGAGGGGTTGAGTAGATCACTAAATTATTTTTTTTCCTTAAAGGTATATGATATTACCGAATAGTTTATTTAATCAAGATTAGTTTTCACATCGGAATATTAGTTTGAAAACTCCCCTTAAATATTTGAAAAACTTCTTAGTTGAGTTTAGACTGTATTGAAGATAGCCATTTATCAAGTAACTAATCATAGCAGATATATTTATATATGATAGAATGTAAATTACTGAATGTAAATGACTGAATGTAAATGACATCAGAGAATTTAAGTGGTTTGGAGACTGAATAACTCTTACTCCACTCTTCTACTACAATGAGTAGGAAATCCACTAAGGATGGTTCACACAGAACTTTTTAAGTCCAGCAGGCCTGGAATCTCTGGCTCACAAAGAACCCTTCAAACCCAACAAGTTTGGTTAGTTTAGTCACTAAGACAAGGACACAAATGTCCTCTTCAAGTCCAGTAGACTTGGCTCCTTTAGTCACTAAGACAAGAACACAAATGCTCTCTTCAAGTCCAGCAGACTTGGCTCCTTGTTTATTGATAGATGTTGGAGTTACTATTGAGTTGTACTTTCAGTTCGATTGTATTTAAATACTCAGTAGCAGGATGTGATCATACTTGAAATGATATTGAGTTAGACAATGATGCTTGGCTTCTTTATGTACTCAATATCTTTTTGTGATCACTCATTCTGCTGCTAAGCTTTGGCAATTCAGCTCATTTGGTACTTGATAACTTCTCGAGACGAACTTCTAAGATGACTGTGAACCTCATTCCTTTTGGTACTCAGTTGTTCCTTCTTATCATTAACAGTTCATACCTTCTCGAGATGAGCTTCTGAGATGACTGTGAAGCTCCTTCCTTTTGGTACTCAGTTGCTAACATGTCTGTATCAAGTTGGCATTTAGGCTTCTTTCTATCACGTGCTTAGCAGCTTTGAACATTTTTCTTGTAATAGAGTCATATCTCTCTATGTCTTTCTCAATTCAATTTTAGTGTTCTGACAGATCGTAGAGTGTTCTTCAGCATATTCATTTTTGTTTCACTCTACGATTCTGTTGTTTTCCACCATCCTTTGTTTTATTTTCCTACTTCTTCTTCTTTCATCCCTGTGAACATTTATGCATTTATATGCTTGTGCATATTTTACCGTTGAAAAAGGTCCGTTGGATTCCATTGGCATTGTGCAAATCCTTGATATCTTTGAAGTTGACTTTTTGTTGCTCGTGTCAGTACTTTTCCTTTTTCTGACATATGTTCTGCCACATCAACCTGTAGCTTCGCTTTCTGCATTTTTAGTCGTTGCACTTCCAGAGTTGTTTATCAAAGATTATTATATTCTTTGATATATTTAATTTTTTGATCCATCATTAAATATCTTCCTTGACTTTGATAATCAGCTGCTCTATTGCTTTCAGAGATGTCCTATTAGTCAGACTATTTTCACCATCCTTCTGAGCAGTAGGTCCTGACTTATAGTTGTTTAGACACAAAGTCTTATGTGACTCTAACATGCATCTGATCTTTAACAGCACTAAATCTTTCTTTAATTTGGTCAAGGAATATTCTCTTTTCTCTCATACCATATTGCAGTTCTATTAATTTACTGGTTTTGAGCTTCATAGTGAATTCGTAGAGTGGCTGTCTGATCATTCTGACTCTACGAATTCAGCTCCATGATTGTTACTTGAAGTAAGTCAAGTAAAACGTTGAGTTGGAGCGACCTTCTCTCTTACTTTACGATCTTGCTATTTTGTTCAGATCGTAGAGTTACTGGCTGCAGTGCTTTGCTTTAGGATTTCGTTCTACGATCTTGTCCTTCTGTGCAAATCGTAGAGTTGCTGACTGCAGTGCTTTGCCTTACGATTTCGTTCTACGATCTTGTAATTTTGTGCAAATCGTAGAGTTGCTGACTGCAGTGCTTCTCCTTGCTATTTCTGGGCTTCTCAGTGGAATCGTTGAGTTGTTGTCTTCTTTAGCACACCTTTTATTTTTACTCAACGATTATACCATGTGTAGAACAATTGTCTGCATTGTCTTGTCTTCTAGTTTCACTCTATGATTTCGTCTATCTATGCAAATCGTAGAGTTCTCGTATGTGCTTGCTCTTCGAATCCATTCTACGATCTTGCAGGTTGTGCATATAGTAAAGTACATTTCTTCTCTAGTTCTACGTTTCCTGAAGGCTTGCTTAGCTGTCTGTTCGACGATCGTAGAGTTATGCTCTACGTTTTGATCAATTCTTCAATTTAGCTTGTATATTTTGTAGAACTCTTGAATAGTTGCCTCTCTTTGATAATCATAGAGCTATCCTGGTATGGAGAGATATAGTCCACTCTACGAACAGACCTAGTTACTGCGAAGTCGTAGAGTCCACTCTACGAATAGACTGAATCGTTGAGTCTTCTTTGCTTGGAGTCGTAGAATCCATTCTACGATCTTATTGACTGAACAGATATAACATAAGATCAACCTAACATATTTGATCTTAACTAAGTCCTTTTGTACATTACATCATTACCTATTGAAAGGACTTTACAAACTATGCTATACACATATACAACAATGATTTATTCTTATATTACTCTGCTTATATCATTTATCTTTTATGCAGAGTGACTCATACAGAAAGATCAACCTAACATTTCTAATCTTTAATCTTTAAGTCCTTTGTACATATATTTCTTTTCAAAAAGGATTTTACAACATTTGAACCAGATAACTTTTACTCTTATTATAAGCAACATATAGTTTTTAACAAGATCATATTTGTGCTATATAAGTGTGCAATTCACAATATTTGAACCAGGTTATTTATTTCATACACATATGATCATGTAGACACATATTCAAATTAATATGTAATCACTAAGTCAATTAACCACATAAGCACTTTAAAACATATACGCACATAGTCAAGTAAGCGCATAGACACATTATCACATAAACACTTAGTCAGATACATATGGACAATTAACCATATAAGCACATTCACCACAATCATTTTTGCATATCAGTCATCATCATCAAATCAAACAACCTTCAACAAAGTATATGTGTCGCAGTTAACAATACATCTCCCTAAAAAGAGATAGACAAATTAGTTTGCTCCGTCATAGATCTTACCATGTCAAGTAGTGTCCTATTTCTTCTTTCCACCACACCATTTTGTTGCGGAGTACCAGGAATTATCAATTGCGTGATGATTCCATTTTCCTCATATAGTTCCTTAAACTGATTGGATAGATACTTGCGGCCTTGATCAGTTTGGAGTACTTTAACATTTTTCTCCAATTGATTCTCAACCTCAATCAAATAACGTCTAAAGCAATCAAGTGCTTCTGACTTATGAGAGATTAAGAACGTGTGTCTGAAGCGCGAGAAGTCATTTATCATAGTAAAAAAATAAGAATGACCACATCTATCCTTCACATTAATTGGGTCTCATATATCCAAATGAATAAGCTGCAATGATATATCAGCCCTTGTGACTTTACTAAATGGTTTTCTAATAGACTTACATGCTAAGAAATTAACAAGTAGGAAAGTTGACCTTAGCGAGTGGGCTTAGAAGACCATCTTAAGCTAACCTGGTCATCTTGTCTTGTCCAATATAGCCTAATCTAGTATGTCATTCAATTGAACTACTATGTTCAATCTCAACAGAAGTAAGATAAGAATATGAATCATCATTATTACAACTAGAATTAATGATATCCAAAACCATTAAACCATTATTAATAAAATCATATCCACAAACACTTATCCCATGAGAAATAATAACTTGTCATCTCTCAAAAATCATAGAAAAATCATCTCTTAGACTAGCAAGAACAAAAAATAAATTATGTCGAATATCCGACTCATAAAGTACATCATGCAAAATTAATGCAGAGCATCCTCATTTCTTCAGTTTATAAGTTTTAATTCTTAGCATATCCACACTAGAGTCATTCCCCATGTATACTTTTATGCCAGCCGGAATACGACAATACTCTCGAACACAGCTCAATCTCTGGCTATATGGTTCATTGTTTCGGAATCTACAATCCAAAAATAGAGAGATTGAGCAACAAAAGTACTAGAAGTAACATTACGTATGGTTCGATCAAAACTAGGAAGTACCTTCTTCGGTTAAGTGCATTCACGAGCAAAGTGTCCCATTTTGCCATAGTTGTAGCAGACCATCTTAATCTTATCCTTTTTGCCAGCTCTTTTTCCTCTTTTCTTCTTTGCAACTGCATTTACTACCTTATTAGAAGCATGTGTAACAACAGCAACAATAGCTTTCTTTTCACTATTTTTTCACTTGGGTTTCCCCTTGCTAGAACTAGACTCAGCAACATATTCCTTGGATGACTTAGCAGCTTCTAGGTACTCAGCCTCAAGCTCTAAATGACGTCAAATATCTTCAAAGTTTTTGATATTCAGGTTGTGGGTCATATTAACCAGCACATGTTCCCAATTGATATTTGTTACTCATCTGACAAGTCATTGCCAACAACCTTTAACTCACGAACCATTTTTTACATTATTTAAAGGTGTTTCTTCATTGAATTATCAACCTCCTTCTTATAACTGTCAAATTTAATAGTTAAGCCGCACAACCTAGTCAGTGAGATACCTCCGAATTTGGTTTTGAGAGTTTCCTACATCTCGTAAGCGATTGAGTATTCTTCGTACTCAAACAAGAAATCATTGGTCATACTGCGTAAGAGAGTAATGTGAGCACTTCTTTCTTTCTTGTGCCAATTTTCAAAGGTAGCAAGCTTTTCAACATTCTCAACATCCTTGTCAGTCGATTTAGTTTCTTTAGTAAGTAAAGTCTATTCCACTTCTAACTCTTCAAGTACCATGCAGACCTTACGATGCCATACATCGTAATTATCCACATCGAACTTGTTACCGTTTATTAAGATCGACAATAATTTATTTTGAAGCCAGATAATAATCGAGAGAACCTTATTAGAAAATTTTAAGAGTTTAACACACTATTAACTTATCTTTGTCGCATAATATAAACTTCTTAAAATAATCAAGTATAAACACAAAAAGAAAACTTTGTTAAGCTTGGGTGTTACAGTTTACGTGCATATTTAATTATTTTATCATAGTTTATTTAGCACAAAGAAATGTATAGAATTTAAGAATGAAACTAAAAAAAAACTTCTTAAATTCCTCCCACTAAGTTCAAGCATATATATAAGTGTTTTTAAGCATGTATTTAATCTCTGGTATGCTTTTACAAACTTGAAAAAATATTTAAATATTCTAAATATTTTATAATGATTAAATAATTACTCATATTATTCCAAATAATATGTAACACCATGCAAAACACATAATATAGCAACAAGAAAAATTTATACAGCATAATAACAAGTTATTAACATTCTTTAAATTTTTTGGAATTTTCTAAATAATACACAATTTTTAAAAATAAATTATACTTGCATAATTTGATAAGAAAATTAGTTTAGGGCACTATAGAAGATCATTTTTCAACACCCCTGGTGGATAAATGAAAAAAATAGCTTTCTGGTATCTATGAAAAAAATTGGATAGAAAAACTAACTTCACAATATTTTAAAACAATTTTTAAAGTCATTTTAACCACAAATTTAATTTCTAAAAATTTAGGTATATCCAAAAATTAATTTTAATATATAAAAAATTCAGTAATTAAAAATAAAAATTACTGTAAAAATTTCAGGGTCAGAAAAAATCGGGAAAGCGACCCGTGCAAGACTTAGGCTCACAGTTGTGATATTATCTATCGTGACATGTTAAATGGATGAAAAGTTTCAAAATTAGTGCTTCAAAAGGTTAGCAATTTGAAAGTTTCAAGTTAGTGACTAGATTGGAGTCTACATAACAAAAGTATTTAATTAGTACATTATGAAAATATAACATGAGTTTAGCGACAAAATAAAGGAGGTGAAAAAATGAATCCCTACTTTCTCACTGTATGTTGTCCTTTTAAAGGATAAGATATTTCTTGATTCTTTTATTAAGTACTCTTTGTGTCATTTGATTATGTTACAAATAGATGAATTAATGTTGATTCTTTGCTTTCATTTCCTAAAGTCCAGACTAAATAAACTATATGGGATGATTTTGGGAAAACAGTTGATTCAGATTTAAGTAACATTAGGGCAAATGGAATATAACTTAATTTCACCATGCTTTGCATTTATTGTCTGTAAGACCCCGAAATTTATTGAAAAAAATTTAATTTTCTTCATATATTATTCTAAAACAGTAAGGTGTTAATTTGATAAAAATTAAAGTTAAGGATGTTATGAACAAATTTTTTATATCAGACAATATTCGATTGGTTGGGGAATATTCGTTCCGTCGGATAATATTTGTACGAAGGCGCCGTAATTACCAATTATTGGGGAACCCCACAATGAAATATTGTCGGATATAAAAATGATATCATTAACCTTTTTAAATAAAAAAGGGTCAACGGTATTATCACTTTTAACTATTTAAATACCGAGTGATAAAAGAATAGTAGCATATGATATTTCATGGTATTTTATACTAGCACGTAACATTTTTATAGTAGCACGCGACATTGCACAATATTTTATCAATAATTGTCATTACATAATATTTTACATTATTGAATGAATAATTGTCATTGCACAACATCCTATATTATTGAGTCAATAATCGTTACAATGCACAGCATCTTGTATCGTTGGACCAATAATTGTCACAGTTGTAGTCATGGGTATTAAATAGTTAGACAGACTCATTATTCGAATAACATTGAATATTTAAATAATTGTGATATTAAGTCAATAATATAATAACATATGTGACACCCCCAAATCTGGGTCCACATAGCCCAAACTTGAGTTGTCAAAATACACAACAACTATTACAATACAACGTACCACAATATAGTATTCAAATAATACACAACTAAGTTTTCATTATTATTGTCACACTATTTTACAACTTATGAAAACTAATATAACTACAACTCGGACCTTCACTCCATCCCCCGACTAGATTCAGCTACTCTCTCATCTCCTATCGAAAAACAATGGAACAAAAGGAAAGGGTGAGCTCAAATAGCCCAATAAGAATATCATGACTAAGATAATGACAAATAAATTATCATTAGTCTTCAATAGTTGAGTTTTTGATAGAATAATTTAAACAACAAGTTTTAATTTAACAACTGCAGTTAAGTTCTTAAACAAAGTTCAGATTAATAACTACAGCAGAATAACAACCATTAGGAAAATCATATGGACCATGATGTCCACTCGCTTCTCTTTTTAAGAAAAACATCATCAACTTTTATCATCTGAAACACCACTGGTCATGATAATACAATTTCACAATTCCTGGTCAAAATCATGCAAGTCAACAGTTCATCTTTGCACTACGGGTCAAAGATATTCAATATAACACCAACGGTCATGATCATATCAGTCTTGAGCCTTTGGTCATAATCATACCAAACAACAGTTCATCTTTGTCTCAGGCCAAAGAGAACTTTTAGCACGTGCCATAAAAGACACACCACCATTATATCGCCTTTATTCTATTATCTGTGCCTCAGGCCACAGATATCCACAAGAACTTGATTATGATTATTAGAATAACAACAGTGATATAAATGATGAACAAAAGAAACATGATACAGAATAAATATCGGAAGTTTATAATTTTACTTTGTGCAGATTCAAATAATGTCCAAATTGTCAACATGATGTGGAGTGAAATTCAAAATGATATTCAAGATCTACAGTTCAAAAGAAAGGTTCAGAAAAATAGGAAAGTTCAATTAAAATGATATTAGATGAAGCACAAACTATTAAGGAACGTATAATTATTTTAGAAGTTTTACCGAACAATACTTACCATAGTAATTTTAAGAGTATAAAAGAAATGATATTTCTTACCGTAGTAAATTTGAATAATGTAATATGAAAAAGATGGTATCTCTTACCGTAGTAAGTTTAAATAATAGAAGATGAAAAAAGATGATATTCTTTACCTTATCACATGACTGAATATTGATAAAAATGAGGTTGATCAACCTATATATTTATAATATAATTAGTAATTACCACATATAAATTTCAAGGTGTATGATAACTCATATATTATGAACTATAAAAAGTTATTTATATAATATAAATTTTTGTAGTGTAAAATAATAACTTCAAAAATAATTTTTGAAATAATATTTCTAAATAAATTTTTCAAAGAAAAGTTTTTTAAAATAAATCTTCACAAAGAAGAGTCATATAAAGGAAGATTTGTGAATACCGTGTGAAATAGATATTTGTTCAATTATTACTCTTTAATAAAATACTTACTTGAAAAATTCATAAACTCCTTTTAGTTTACAAACACTCAAGATAACTTTACTATTCTCAGAGAAAACTCATAAAATACTTGCAATTTTTTTTTTTTATATTTTAGGTGTGATTTTTCTATTCAACTGAGCAAGCTATTTATAGGAGAAAAAAAGTCACTGTGCGTGGTAGGTAGGTGGCGTGCGGCACGCCAGTGCTGAGAATTCAGCAAAGGCAGCAGCAGCCGTTGCTTTACCAAACTTTCCTCCAACAAATTCAAATTTGATTTCTCATGTAGCCCCCACAGAGGGCCCACATGTTTACTATTCATATATAATAATAATTTATTTATTTATTTCTTTCTTCCTGTGGATCCAACACATATAATAAAATAATGCTACAACAATAATGTAAGAAATATTTTACTAATCAATATTAATTTAATAATATAATTACTGTATATTAACTACTGTGACAATTATTAGGTTCAATAATTTTAAAATATAGTGCAATAACAATTATTGGTTCAATGATATAAAATACAGTATAATGACAATTATTGAATCAATAATGCAAAATATTGTTTAACAACAATTATTGATAAATACTGTGCAATGACCGCGTTATCAGATCAATAATATGAGACACCGTGCAATACTGCATTCTACTGTAAAATACCGTGTGCTACAGTAAAATACTATGAAACACCATATGATACTATTCTTTTATCACCGGATATTCTAATAGTTAAAAGTGATAATAACGTTGACTATTTTGATTTTAAAAGGTTACTTTTGTCATTTTCTATATTTGACAAATATTTCGTTGTGGGGTCCACCAATGATTAATTATTTCGGCGCCGTCGTACGACCCGAATATTACCCGACAAAACGAATATTCCTCAACAAAACGAATAATGTCCGACAAAATAAAATTTGCACATAACATCCTTAACTCTTAACTTTGTCAATTTAACCACTTACTGTTTCAGAAAAAATATATATAAAGAAAAATTAAATTTTGTATTTCATAAAATTCGGAGTCTTACAATATAAAAGATGGATAATATAATATTTAAATATGTAGTGTTAAGCTTAAAAATGTGAAACGTGTAATAGATGGTGTAGTTTAATGTATGAATCATGTGATTTGCTAATGGATGGTCTGCATAAGCTAATGATAAGTAAATAAGATCTTATTTTTTCAAACTAACCTTTAATTGTAAGTAAACTTTCAACTGCATTTGTAAAATGCAGTTATTACTGTTGCCATGTAAACAAACAAATTCTAAATAAATTCATATCAATTTCTTATTATAAAATTTTGTTGACTTATAAAAATGTATATTTAAATTCGGCACAATGGATCTAATAAATTTTAATTTACAAGTTTAACGTTAACAAATATTTCTAAACAAACATAAATGTAAAAACCTCTTTTGTTGGTGAATATAATTTTATTTGGCAAAACATATAATTACCCACATGGTCAACATTTGGTTATTAAAATTTTAAAAAATAGAATTAAATTACTATACTTTTTAAATTTTTTTAATTCAACCATTTAGTCTAATTTGTTGGACGTCCGTCAACTTTTTTCTGACGTGATTTTAAAAAAAAAATAGTAAATGACATGTAAATACTTATGTGGCACAATTGACTTATTTTCTTACATGGCAACAAAAAAAAATCATTAATTATGCGGCAAAACATAATTGAAATAATAAAAAAATTAAAATTGAAAATATAATAAAATCTCATAATAAATATATTATTTTTTTATAATAAAATTAAGTAAAATAATTAAAATTTAAATAAAACAAAAAAAACCCAGCCCCATCTGCTCTTTTCTTCTTCCTACGCAACTCCGTTTTCAATTGCTGGTGAAGCTATTATTTTCGGTTCCTACAATGGCTTGCTCTGTGCTGACGTTAGTAGTGTGGATTTGGTCGTCAAAATAGGTATCTCCCAAATTCCCATATTGATTTTAATGACTCTTGCGATTACTATGTTGGATTTGGTTTTGTCCTGATACTAATGATTATAAGATTGTAAGGATTGTTCAGATGAAGAGAAGAATGAAAGAAAAGAGAGGGAAAGGATTTTTTTTTATTTATAAGTTAATTCCTTTTTTGCCCAGCTCATCCATATTAGCATTTGATTGTTTTTATTTTATTTTAAAAGTCACGTTTCAAAATAAGAGAAGAATTTTAACGTTTGTTTGTGAAATTGGACAGAATTGTCTAATTAATAAATTCTAAAAAATAAAGTAATTCAATTCTATTTTTTAAATTTTAATGACGAAATGCTGAAAATAGAATAACTCCATTAGGTAATTCTATGTTTTACCAATTTTATTTATTTTCAATCATTTAACAGGTTTATCTAATTTAATTTTTATTTCAGCCTACTAAGTTACTTCAGGATTTCCAGTTCCCGCCTGACCCAAAAGAAAAAGAGACCGAAAATTCATTTCCCCGCTCGCGCCAATGCTTCAGTTCAAAAACATCAAGTATCGAATCAACAACGTGTTATTTACTCCAGCCGTAGATCACAATAACAAATCTACAATCCCATTGGTCAAAAAATTACGGCACGGATCGCAACCGTGTTGCAACTCATAACCGCCTGATCCCATCACGAAGATCTCAAAAACCCAAGCACTATAAATACCCATCAATCCCATTTTGTTCATTCAAACTTTCATCCCAAATTAAAAAGCTAATTTGTGTTAGATTTCTCCATCCATTATTTCTGTCTATTTTCAGTTCATACATTGTCAAATCTAATGGAGATTGATTCCGGGAAGATCACCAAGGGCGCCGGAGGAAGGAAAGGAGGACTGAGAAAGAAGTCGGTGACCAAGTCTGTGAAGGCGGGGCTTCAGTTTCCGGTGGGTCGAATCGGCCGGTATTTGAAGAAAGGTCGTTACGCTCAGCGTACGGGCTCTGGTGCTCCGATCTATCTCGCTGCTGTTCTTGAGTATCTCGCTGCAGAGGTATATCCCCTGTTTTTCCAATTTCTCTCCCTCTATTTTATTCGTAGCCATATCAAATGTTTTCAGATCCGAAAATTTCTATCCTAAATGTTTTATCTCTGTTATTTCTTTCCGGAAGTAATTATATATGTATTTATCTCCCTAATATTTGCCTTTTTGCCCTTCTAATTCTGCTAATTTATGTGATTGCATAATTATATATTTCTTGTCACTTGAAAGAACAAAATTGTATAAAAATGAAAATTCTTAGTTCTGGGTTTTTCTCTACATGTTGATGGAGTTTGTTTTGTCAATTTTTTTTTTTTTGGGAAATGAACGAAGGTGTTGGAATTGGCCGGAAATGCGGCACGGGACAACAAGAAGACGAGGATTAACCCAAGGCATGTGCAACTGGCAGTGAGGAATGACGATGAATTGGGGAAGCTTCTGCAGGGAGTAACAATTGCAAGTGGTGGTGTTCTTCCAAATATCAATCCGGTTTTGTTGCCTAAGAAGTCGAAAACTGCTGAAGGAGGAGAAAAGACTCCCAAATCTCCCAAGAAAGTTTAGATTATAGTTTATTATTTACTGTCAAGAAATGCCAATGTTTTTTTGGTGATTTTTGTCTTTCTTTTTCTAGGTGTTAGTATTAGCGTTGGCTGATGTGATATGTGTTTTGGTATGGATGTATTCCTGATAGATTTATTAGAAAGTTGTATTTTTTAACTTCTCAATTGTGTTTGAATTATTGTTTCATGCAAACAAAAATGATGGACTATTTATATATTTCCTTTATCTAAAACAAGTCTTCTTGTATTTTCTAAAGCAAAATACATTTTTTGTGCTAAAATATAAGTTGGATATTGATTTTTTAAAAAGTTTAGTTGGGATATTTTAACTTATAAGTTGCATTATATGGGGAAAAAAAGTAGAGTTGTAATATCTATAATTTCTTATTTTCCCCCCTTAAATATAAGAATTGTGGGAAAAATTGATTTAGTTTGAATTTTAAAATTAAAGTATTCAATTTTAAAATCAAAATTTACCCTATTTTTTTTAATATAGGTAAAGAAATTATGATTATAAGAAATTCTATTTAATTTATTATAATATAAATAAATAAATTTACCTAAGTAACAAATTTAAAATTAATTAAAAAGTTAAACGAAGTTGAGAGTATTATATTATATAATATTTTTTTGATCAAAGATTTTCATTTTATATATATTTTTAATCTATAGAAAGAGTTCTGTTTAATTTTATGGTAGTATAAAATTTTAAAAAATCTTCTAATTTATTAACACAATTTAATTAATTATGCTATCATTTTTTTTTTCTTTTTGTTTGTGATTTGTGTGTTTGATCACACGCTAATATTTTGTATTTATAATATAGAATTCCACGGGTCTTCCAAAAAATAATAATCAAATATAGTAATTAAATATTAAACAAATTTAGGAAAAATACACTACGGAAGACAGATGAAGCAAAAAAAATAAGGATTATTTTACATATTTCAATTAAGTATTATATTAAATATTACATATATTTCAATTATTAAAAAATAGAATCTGATATGAATTTTTTTGATAGGTTTCATCTTTTAATAATTAAGATCAAAATATTATATTTAGTATTGTGGATTTAGAGGATATTTGATAAAAACTGAATGAAATAATTTTGAATGTTTAAGTAATCTTAATGAGCTGAATGAAGTAGATTTCTGAATACTGAATGAAAAAAATTATTTGATAAGTGACATGTCTGAAATATCTAAATAACATATTTTTATTATTTTACCTATCTGAAAAAATTCAAAATTATTTTAATATTATTTAATATATATTTTTTAATTTTTTTATCCAAAAATTAAAGCGCACTTGACCGATGAATATAATACACGGCGGAAAAGTCTATTTATTTTAACCCCACAAAAAAACAAGTACTACGTATCGTTATTTTCATATTTTTGGCGCCGGCGAGATCAAATTCAGGACGGTGAAAGAGCGGGTCAATCCGAAATTCTCTCCATTTTCTTCTTCGTTTGATTCGAAGAGAGAGGAAATAACGTCGTCGCTGTGCTAAACTGACGATGATCAAACAATTACTAGTATCAACAGCACCTCTCAATTCCTCTTTCTTCTTCACTTTCTTTCTCCTCATTTTTTTTCTCGGGAATTGTTTCAGAAGGCGGAAATGGAGAAACTTATACTTCCACTCTTCCTAATCTTGTGCATTCAACTGATAATTTTGTATATATTTTCTTTTTTTCGCAGACAAATGTCGAAATCTGCAATAGAAAGTCACTTGTTCGGATCGCAGCGTTGGCGGCGGCAGGAACGGGTTTATTGTATATGAATAGCGGAACGGATTCAAGTGAGATATTCTTCCTTCGCGATTTTTTCCCCATTTTTCTTCCAGATATTAACTGTTTTGTTAGCGAGAGAGTATAAATTCAATGAGAAATACCTAGATGAATTTTATACATTTTCTGCTACTTAACTATGTATATGTAGTTTTGAAACTCATGTGAAAAATGTTACAATTTCAGACGACTTAATTTTGTTAGGGTCAGATAGGGTTTGCTTGTGATCGAGAGCTCGTTTGGGGAGTGTTTGGTGTAATGTAACTTCTAGTGGTAAAGATTTTGGTTAAAAAGTATTTTTTGGAAAAGTAGGATTTATGTTTTTGGTGGAAGCACTTTTGGTCCAAGAACAACGTACAAACTTATCTTTAAATTATTGTTAAAACATCAAGAGCCATACCTCACACTTTTTTACTGTATTATTTTGTCTTTTGTGTTCTTAAAAGCACTTTAATCAAAAGTTCATGTAATGTTTAAAAAATCGGACCGGACCGACGGTTTAACCGAAAAAAATCGAAATTGAACGTTCGTGCTCTGGTTTGGTTTGGACCATCAAAGGTGAACCGGTCGACCCAATGAACCGGTCATTGGTTCACCGGTTTCACCGATTCAAGCTAACTATAAAAAAATTAAAAAAAATAAAATTAAATTACACAAGATGTTTATGTTAATTTGTGTTTGATTTTATTACTTTTGAGTTATGAGCATGATTTAATATTTTTCTTTTTATATAAATTTAGTATTTATTTGAATTGTATAAAGTAAACATTATACAAATAGGTTTAGTTTTTTTTGATAAATTGATTAATTTTACATATTTGATAGATATTATATATAATATATATTTACATAATAATAATTAATATATTTATTATTATTATTTATTACATATTAATGATGTCACTGGGTCAATAACAGTTCGACCACTAGTTGAACCAGTGATCCATCCACTCAGTAACTTTTCCGGTTCGATGACCGGTCCGGTTTTTAAAACATTGAGTTCATGTCTCACACTTTTGTACTCCATAAAAGTCTTGGTGGACTTTTAATGCATATTAAGAAAGAGGATAAAATGACAAAATTATTCATATTTAAATTCTCATTTGATTGCATAGTTTTCTGCGCATGACTAGTGATGCTTCATAAATATGCATAGAGAATAGAAATATGACAATTAATACTAAGGATATTATAGGCAAATTATTGTAAAAAATAGATTATTTAAAGTAAGTAGACATTTATCTTGGGATTACTTAAAATAGTAATAAGGACTTTTATTTTGAGACGGATGGAGTATTATTTTGTTTTTTATGTTTATAAAAGCACTTTGATCAAAAACTCTAAATTCAAAAGTGTTTCATCTCACTAGACCACACTGCATTACTATGCCAAATGGGCACTGAATATGCAATGTGAAAATGCAAATGCTATTTTTTTTGGAATTTCGAAAACAAAGCAGGAGTCATTTGCATAAGAGAGGTCTATATTTCTCGAGCTGGCTCGCCTTTAGGCCTTGTGGAGTTGGCAATTTGAGGTCAGACAGTGTACTAGATGTTTATTCTGGCTTTTTATTGATGTATGTGGTTTTATATATAATACAATCAAACACATCTATGACTAATTCTAGAAATTATGAAAAGTACAATGACTGTATTTCTAGAAGTGTAATTAGTTTTTGATTTGATCTATTAATAAAGTTTTCTGTGCTTGAATTCTAGAAATAACTGTATCAGTGACAGTTTCTGCACCATCCACTGAATTACTCCTACCAAAATGGCCAATTTTGAGAGGTCATTCAGTCGTTACCTTGGATCATCCGACTCAAGGTTCGATAATTTTATACCTTTTCTTCTACAATTTGGATTTTGTGGGTGCATTTTGCAAATTTCTTTAAATTATATGCTTTGATTCAGCGAATTTTGCAATGCTAGGAAATATTCAGCTGGTTGTTTCAAAAATTGGCTCTGTTCCATCAGAAGATTCTAATCAGAATGCTGACACGAGGACTGGAGATGGTTCAAAATCTATTGCCACTGCCGTTGCTATGGTTAACCCTGCCATCGTCTACATATCTGTTCCTTGCAGTATGTTAGAAACATGTGTTATTTAATTTTAGTGCACACCATGCTCGCTCAGACTATGCAGTATCTATTTCTCAATATATCTGTTTAATCATATTGAGCCAACTCTAATGTTGGTGTGAATAATACACAATGCCTCTTCTCTGGTTTTCACTTGGTAGCTTTATGGTTTAGAGGTTCTTGGAGAATTTTCATCAGTATCACTTTCCTCCGCAAGACAAATCATAAATCATAAATTTGAACATACTGGTAGAAACGTTACTGGTTGATTCATTGAGTCAAGTTTGTTTACGACAACTTCATTAAGCTGGCGTGCCATGATCCCATGCCAATGCCTGTCATAGTTTGTAAGGTAAAAACGTATTGCTAAAATTTTATCATTCATATTATGCATTTCTTGCAGACTGGGCTTTGTACAAAAGCATGTGGTGTGATAGATGAATGCCGTAAACCTTAATTTTGTACTTTCGGAAATCTTGCCGAGTAAGGGTTGGCACAATCATTTTATCTGGTTTCCAAGTATTATACTAATATTCAATCAATTAGTTTATGTTTAAGTGAAATTGATTGCAATTTATTGTGGTATCAAAGATATTTGTTCATAAAAATGTAAAATGTTAATAAAAACAATGCTTTCATGATAACTAGGAAATATTCACATTACATTGTGAATTATGCTATGATTTAGCTGTAGCTAGAGGTTTATTCATGTTCAGGGTGCCAAACAAGCTAAAGACTACTACTGAATATATAAATTCAATCTGGGACCAGCGAATATACAAAATCCAAGTAGAACTCCTAAGCTATGTCACCTTTTTCTTTGACAACAATGATGAGTATATCCCTCAGTATTTTGTAACTGCCTATAACTCCTTAGTCCTTAGTTGATTAACCACTTACTACCTGCTGTTCAAAATTTAGAGTAAACTTATAATTCCACTCCCTTTGCACGACTGAATTTACTGTTAATAGTTGGTGACGTGGGCAATGTGCTTGATGATCTATTGTACTTTTTCAAACAAACGATTAAGTGGTTAATAAGGAACTTTTCCACTCAAATGACCAGACTTCCTGAAGTATCTATGTGGAGGAAAACTGAAAAAGTGATCTCCATGACTCATGTTTGACTTTCAAAGGATTTTAATTAAATTAAGCTTCGCCAAGTGTCATGAGAAAGAGAGGTTGGTGTAGCCTGCTATACTAATTAAAAGATTGGCTCAATAGGATGATATATATATATATATATATATATATGGGAATGATCCATAACAAGTACTTAGTATGGAGCAAAATAGGGCAAACAACATCATTAGATTCCAATATATAAAGCAACGACCTAGATCAAAATTGCAAAAACGTCATATGCTACTATTAGTAGCGGATGAGAGAACTAAAATTTTTCTGTAGCAGATATAACCCATCATCGTCCGCTACAAATAGTAGCGGACGATGGGTTTCAATTTTTTAATCTTGGTTGGTCCCTATAATGGATGGTATGAATGCTATTTGCCCTATCTTACTCCATAGCAAACACTTACTATAGATCATTGCCCATATATATATATGTTAGTGTCTTTGCATATGTCTATACCATTCAAAACTTGGCCTAGATGTCTAATTATAGCTCTGTATCCTGTAGAGATGAATGGGAAGTCTTTAGGATCCAGTAAAGGTTCTGGAACTTTAATCCACTCCGATGGAACTATTTTAACATGTGCTCATCTTGTGTCAGATTGTCACGGCAGGAGAGTTACTTCAAAACAGAAGGTTGGTGCTCAAAATCATTTTTCATGAACTTCTCATAAAGCTTCTAAACCACACACGTTAACTATTTTGGCTTGCTTTCTGTGACTGAACAGTGAGTCCCTTACTTTCATCAATTTTTTATTATATTTTGCAGCTTTAAGTGTTGAAATATCTTCATTCAAAAACTAAAAACTAAAATATTAAGGATTTTCAGCACTAGTGCAAACTCTTTTGTTATTTACTAGCATTTAAGGTTAAGGGGCTCTTAGATTTGGATAAGTAATTATGGTGTAAAATTTTGGATCAGACTTTAGTCATGTCTTACTATAGTTCTGAAAGAGGATGAGAAAAAGTCGCAATGACTCTACTTATAGTTCTATGCTCAGAATGTGCTGAAACCAGAGTTGGTAGAACAAGAAGTAGATAAGGTAATCTAGAGCAGGACTTATTTTCAAAATGAGCCAAGGTCACTTTGACAATTGCAGTACCTTTATATTCTTCACGTATGGACTCCTTAGGAAAAATGGGTTTACTGGAATATGGTTGTTTGGATATACAATAATGTGTGCTTTCTGGTCATGTATTTAGTGTTGTTTTATTAAGAAAACAGTGTCCAATGTGTGCATTTTGCAACGTGTTGATTTGGGCGCCACTTTTTGATTTTCTGGTTCATATTCCAAGTCGTTGGTTATTGTAGGTAGACATCACCTTGCGGGATGGTCAAGCTTTTGTTGGCACTGTTGTAAATTCTGATTTACATTCTGATATTGCTATTGTGAAGATCGCGTCTAGAACTCCTTTTCCGTTCGCAAAGCTTGGCTCTTCGTCTAAGCTGCGTCCTGGTGACACTGTGGTAACAATGGGGGCTCCTCATTCCCTTCGGAACTCTATTACAGCTGGCGTTGTTAGGTACGCCACATTAAGTGAATGATATTCATTTAGTTTCTGAACAAAATTGCTTATTATTATGGATATAAACACTTTGAATAATGATGATGTAAATTTTATGTTGGAGTTTGGACATGGGTTTTCACATTTTTTGGGTGCTTGGTCATTAGTCAAATCTATTTTTATTTGTTTCTTGAACCTGGCGAAAAATGTAATAGTCAGATGAATATGTATGAGAATTTTCTCATTGGATTTTTCTTTTCTTCCTATTTTATCCTTTCAAAATTCTAGTTGTGTTGACCGTAAAGGCAGCGAAATCGGTCTTGGTGGAATGCTGAGAGAGTATATTCAAACAGATTGTGCCACAAATCCGGTATTTCTGTCTCTCTATCATCCCCCTTCCCTTTAAAATGACATACTTACTAGAACACACAATCTTGTCTCTCTGGTCTCTATATAATGCCTGTATGAGGTTATGTCCTTCCATTTCCTAATATGCTGTTAGATACTTAGATGTGGTGTATGAGATAACTAAATGGCATAATTGACCACATAGACTTGATGAAAAGCTTTACAAGTAAGGAGAAATTGCTGAAGAGCCTTACTCTCGTATCTTCTAAACCATCATAGCACTTGACAGTGATGCTTATTGAATCTTTAGGAGTGGAATTTTTCTAGGATTATGAGAAACAATAGTACTACTTTTAAGGAGGTTCCAGTTGGTAAGACATGGTTTTAGACATATAAGATGATGTATATGTAAACACATATTTCATCTTATTAAAAACTTATTCCAAGCTTCTCAATTGTTTTCTGGTTTAGGGAATTTCTGGTGGACCACTCATTAATCTTGATGGAGAAGTTGTTGGTGTTCATGTTATGTCAATAAAGCCTGGTTTAGCTGCTGCCGTACCAATTGACTCAGTTTTGAGAATTATGGAGCAGTTCAAGTGGAATGGGTATATTTATTTTTCACCTGCATTCTACCTTTAATTTCAAATCTTTGCATGAACGGTATGATCGAAGTTTCAACATGTCTTTGCTCCACAAACATCAAATGATAGAATCAAAATGGTGAGCCAATAAAAACATCAAGGAAAAGTAAATTATGCGGAGGAAGAAAAATAGGATATGGGCTTCATTTCAAGACTTAGTTAAGATATTTGCTTGATTTTTGGAAACTGGTAAATTCATTATATTGTGACACCTAAATAGTAAAATAACTTAACAAGGACTAATAAACTGGAACTTTCATGTAATCTCCAAATGAATGACCAAAGGTAACATTTTAGAATATCTTCTGATATAGTACAGCGTCATATAGGGTTTTCCAGGCCTTATTTTAGTGTATTTTAAAGAGGTTAAAATAAACAACAATATTCAGAACTTCTTGAAGTGCAATGGTTGGAATTATCTTATATTGTATTGTTGGATCCTCTAATTTTGTGCAGGAGATATATTCGACCTTGGCTTGGATTGAAAATGCTTGATCTTGATATGATAATCATTTCCCAACTGAAAAATAGGGACTCCGCATTTCCTGATGTTAAAAAAGGTGTTCTTGTCTTGATGGTATGGTATGCTTTCTCGTAGATAACTAATTCAGTATATTACTATGTTTTACTTGGCCACTAGTATTACGTAGCTACGGGTTAAAAAGGACAATTCCTTGCAGATAAAACATTGGGCTTCATGAGGCATGGTTCTGAATTAGTTAACAGAAAAAATTTCAAATAAAAAGGTTTGCTATAAACAATCTGGCAATGAATTGATTTAGATGTAGGGTGAACTGGGCCAAGGATAAACTGCCAGCTCCGGATGATTTATCACTTGGTTTATGTGTATGCTACTTTAAAATTTCATAATTGTATTGTCTAAAAGTAAATTAATTCATACCAATTTTGAATTTGAAAATATCTCACTGACTTCAAAAAGTCAATAGATTTACACTATTGGTGTAGTATTTATATAGAGCTTTCAAGAAGGGAGCATGAAATAATTAGGTCGAGTGTTCTTGTATGTTAATATTATTATTGTAATTTTCTTGGTGTCAATGAAATTAATATCAAGCACACATCATCGTGAATTTAATTGATTGCACAATGTGTAATTTTGCACCGATATTGATCTTAAGTAGAAAGACCAATAAGTCAAGTTGTATATTGTTTTTCAATGCTCTGCCAGGTAAGTCCTGGATCACCTGCAGAGCTAGCTGGTATCTGTCCGGGAGATGTTGTTTTTGAATTCAGGGGAAAATCTATTGGACACATCTCTGAGGTAATATTTCACTTATCCTAAATGTTGTTAGTTACAAATTTGCTCAAAGTGCTAGAATTTATAAGTCCGTTGGCACATAATGAACTGCCTGCTGCGTTTATATATAGCGGTTGTTATTTATATGTTCTGAACAGTGGCAATGTTTTAACTATTAAGAAATTGTTATAATAAATATTAAAAAGAAAACTAAATAAGTAGTAAATTTAACAAGAGATATAATCAAAATTGCAAAATATAGATTCCCACTCAAATTACGTAAAACTCACTTTAGCCCACAAGGTCCACAGCCAAAGAAAGATTGTCAATCAAATTGAACAATTGTAAACAATTAAATAAAAGTCCTTCATCAACCAAATTATATAAACAATTACACAAAAGTCGAAAAGTACTTCAGTCAACCAAGTGATATTGATATAAATAATTAAACAGTTAAAGTTAAAATAACACAATATATAAAAATGAAAAAACTCAGGTGCATACTTTTCTTTAGAGATTTGAATAATCTCTATTCATTTTTACCCTTGCCAAAGGGTGTGTCAGCCACTTGTAGTTTGTACTGAAGCTGTATTTGCAACAATATGATTCCCATGTCTGAATCTTGATATGGACGAAAAGGGCCTCACAATATCTAGAACCCTCAAGTAAGCTGGCTCATGATGCTGTTGCATTGAGTTTATTGCAAAATATTGGATGGACACAAGACAAGTTGTAGAAGTATGTACAGTTTAGCAAATTGAACTTGAAATTGATAGAAAGAAACAGCAGTTATAAATCTGGAGAAAATAGACTCCCCTTCCTTTGAGGCTTGTTTGCAAGTCTCGGGAATTAAATTAATTAATTACAGCCAGCCTCGTTTTGTTACTTATTCACTGATAAGTGATAACTGTACATTCTTTGCCTCTTCCGGCTCTGGCCTCATTTGCTCGCTTGGTTTTCTTTCATTCTTTCTTCTTTTTTTCCTTTTTTTTTAATAAATAAAAGTCAGTTGGCTTGGTTTTATGGTTTTCCTGACGGGCCTTAACACTCCAATTTGTTTACTACTTTTTATTAAGTTTTGGCATTGATACTGTGAAAATGCTAAAATAATTGCATTTGTTGCAGATTAGTCAGCTAATGGAAGATCAAATTGGGATACCCTTAAAGATAGTTGTGAAAAGGGCAAACAATACTGTAGAGACCTTGACTGTTGTACCAGAAGCGGCAAACCCTGAAATCTATTGATTCTACTTCTCTCTACACACCAGAACTGTTGTCATTACACCCTTCCTACTCTTCCACCAAAAATAGATGAATTTTTATCGCTACGTTTGTTTGGAGAATGCGTCAACTGGAGCCACAAATACTGAATTTGACTATGCAAAACAGTGCAACACAACTTTAGCAATCTATAAATTGCGAAGCAGACATTTGTTTTTAGGCGGCCAAAGTTTTTTCGTACGTGTTGCTAAATACCCAAGCTTGGCAGGATTCATTTTCTTTTTATAGAGTTGGAAATAGTTGTTCAAATTGCCATTCTGGATGCTTGAACATGCTTTCTTTGGAACCATATACCACATATGATAATGGTGAATAAAAATTGCTTTTGAAACGCATTTTAAAGCAAACCTCTTTCCGTGATATGTTCAACCCTGTTGCTTGGTAGAAGTACTTGTACAATTCAGACAAAATGAGAGCATTTTTTATGTTCAGCAATATCAACTTGTATTGAATTGGGACAAGGCTGCAAAATAATACTGGGAATTGTTAGATCCATCTGTGATAAATTTAAAATAGTAGCATTAACTTGATAGCCAAGTTAAAAGACCTCTCCTTTTATTGGATCAGAAGTTTGAGTTTATTCCTAATATAGTCATTGTAACAATATTGGTTACTTAAGAAAGGTTGTGCGTTTTACACCTTTTAATTTGTTGGGCTATTTCATAAGGACTAGGGCAACAATTACAAAATTAATGTGATATTTGTGATTTATTTATTTATTTTTATTTTATTTATTTATAATGTTGAAGGCGTGAAATGCCCTGATCTAAACACTAAATACATGCTATATCCCTCAGTTTACTCGCACCAGGTAAGCATATGGTAAAAAATGAGTTGCACCAAAGGAGATCATGACCTTTTTCAGTATTGAACTCGTTACTTTTTGAAACACTTGTCACTATGTTCACTTTGGTTTTTGTTAGATTTTTAATATTTGCAGTGATAACATTTGCGGTGTTTGAACTTAAAATGTACCGCACTAATTTTGGTACGTTGCGATTTTGAGTCTTAAAGTGTTTGTAAATTCAATAAACTGTGTTTGTTAATTAAATAAGTTGCGTTTAAAATAAGTTGTTACTAGACAATAATCAAACTTTTCAAATAAGTTTAGATTTTCAAATATTTAATTTTTGTTGTTGTTGGTAATTTGAGCAGAATTTTAACAATTCCAAGACCTCATGCACCCAAAATCTTATGAGTAGTCGTTTTACCATTGATTCATGAGGATTTGGTATTTTCAAATATTTCAATGGCACCAAATACTGTGTAAACAAACTTACACTTTGATAATTGACTATTAGGCCATATGATAAAATATGGTAAGATGGAGTCGATCGGTTGCTTTTCCAGGCGGGTCTTCCTAGCTGCTAATACAATTAAAAAAAATTGTCATATGAATATATTTGTCCCATTTTAGTGGAGTAAAATACACTGATCGACTTTAACTTGAAACTATTGTCATTTTCCCATCTTTGGCTTTTGAGTTGATCAATCATTTTTTCAGCTTCAAAATTTGTGAAATGTAAATCTGATTACCATACTCAAGATTGGCAAAGCCATTTCTTTCTTGATCAGATTTCATGTACCGAATCTAAGATTGTAGCCAAGAAGATATAAAAAGCCGCCACCATTGTCTTATAAAACTTGGGGGAACTGTATAATGCCTAGGGGTGTAAACGGATATAAATATAAACAAATCAAAATACAGTATTATCCGTATCCGAAAAATTAATTTGCTATCCGTATTCGTATCCGGTATTCGGCAAATTTTAAAAATGCTATCCGTATCCGTATCCGGTATTCGGCGAATTTTAAAAATGCTATCCGTATCCGGTATTTTAAACAATATCCAAATACGGATAATATTCATTTCCGTTTATTTTATTCGAATAAACAAATTATTCGAATATTCGGATATCCAGATTCGTTTATTAGTCACCTAATATAAAATTCATACAAATTATTTATAAAAAATAAAGAAAAAAATTGAATAATTACTAATAACCAATCACAATTTAATGTTTAAACCATACATATTAATGAATGAATGTTAATTTATTTATTATTAATAAATACAATAATCAATGCTCTAAATTACAAATCAAATAAGTTTTTATTATTTTTGAAATCCTAAATTAAAAATGAATGCTCTACTAATTAATGTTTAAATATTTATTAATAAGTAGATGTCCATTTTATGTGTTAATTTGGAATAATACTGTAGTGCATGTGAATATTTATAATCTATAATTATAACATTTAAATAATATTTATAATACTTGTTAAATGATACATTTTAGATATATTACACTAAATATAATTAAAAAAAGAGGAAAGAGGGTGGAGGGTGGAGGGTGGAGGGTGGGTTGGGGGGGGGGGGGGGGATAATGAGTTTTAAAGTATAGTTCATTAATGAATGAATGTTAACTTATTTATTTTTAATAAATACAATAATCAATGCTCTAAATTATAATTCAAATAAATTTTTATTATTTTTGAAATCCTAAATTCAAAATGAAGGCTCTACTTATTAATGTTTAGATGTCCATTAATAAGTAGATGTCCATTTTATGACTTAATTTGGAGTAATACGTAGTGTGTATGAATATTTATAATCTATAATTATAACATTTAAATGATATTTATAACATTTATATCACTTGTTAAATGATCCAAAAGTTATATTGTAATACTTGTTAAATGATACATTTTAGATATTTTAACTTTATAATAGTAAAAATTCATTAACTATACTTAAATCAATTTATTTTAGTTTATTAATATTATAATAAAAGTGTTATTTCTTACTTTTTAGAAGTGAAATGACATTTTAAAAATAATTTTTGTACGATAGTAAAAACTAATTATTATATAAGAAAAACCATTTAAAAAAAATTATTTTGCTTATATATATATATATATATATATATATATATATAAGTTATGCGGATATGAGTTTCGGATATGGATCCAAATTCAGATATCGAATTCCAGATATCCGGCATATATATTTACGGTCGGATGTTAAATGAATACGAATACGCCTATATCCGTATTCAGATCCGTTTATTTGAAGATACCTTTAAACCGAATACGGATATATCCGTTTTTTTTCGAATACGGATGCGGACGAATACGAATATTTCGGTTACCATTTACAACCCTATTAATGCCCAAGGCTAACTAAACAAAATTTTGTCAAAATCTGAATCAAATAATAATAAAAAAAGCCATGGAATATACATGACTTAACACATAACTTAAATAAATTGTTTAGTTTATGATCAAATTAAAAAAAAACACAATTACAAAATTCATCCATATGAATACAAAGGACATGTAGAAAGATAAAAGAAAAAAGAAATTGACAAATTTTCATGATATTTGGATAT
The DNA here is from genome assembly GCA_947179155.2 of Hedera helix. NCBI lineage: Eukaryota > Viridiplantae > Streptophyta > Magnoliopsida > Apiales > Araliaceae > Hedera > Hedera helix. The sequence goes on along the minus strand of OX359280.1, from coordinate 29,479,269 downwards.
ATGGGGAACCTTCATCATAATATTAAAAAATGAGTTTTAAAGTATAGTTCATTAATGAATGAATGTTAATTTATTTATTTTTAATAAATACAATAATCAATGCTCTAAATTATAATTCAAATAAATTTTCATTATTTTTGAAATCCTAAATTCAAAATGAATGCTCTACTTATTAATGTTTAGATGTCCATTAATAAGTAAATGTTCATTTTATGAGTTAATTTGGAGTAATACGTAGTGTGTATGAATATTTTTAATCTATAATTATAATATTTAAATGATATTTATAACATTTATACCACTTGTTAAATGATCCAAAAGTTATATTGTAATACTTGTTAAATGATACATTTTAGATATTTTAACTTTATAATAGTAAAAATCAATTAACTATACTTAAATCACTTTATTTTAGTTTATTAACATTATAATAAAAGTGTTATTTCTTACTTTTTAGAAGTGAAATGACATTTTAAAAATAATTTTTGTATGATAGTAAAAACTAATTATTATATAAGAAAGACCACTTAAAAAAAATTATTTTGCTTGTTATATATATATATATATATATATATATATATATATATATATATATATATATAAGTTATTCGGATATGAATTCCGAATACAGATCCAAATTCGAATATCGAATTTCGGATATCCGCCGGATATATTTACGGTCAGATGTTAAACGAATACGAATACGAATACGCCTATATCCATATTCATATCCGTTTATTTTGAGGATACATTTAAATCAAATACTGATATATCCGTTTTTTTTTTAATGCGAATAATATCCCAATTTTTTCGAATACGGATGCGGACGAATACGAATTTTCTGGTTACCATTTACAGTCCTAATAATGCCCAAGGCTAACTAAACAAAATTTTGTCAAAATCTGAATCAAATAATAATAAAAAAAGCCATGGAATATACATGACTTAGCACATAACTTAAATAAATTGTTTAGTTTATGATCAAATTAAAAAAAAACACATTTACAAAATTCATCCATATGAATACAAAGGACAGGTAGAAAGACAAAAGAAAAAAGAAATTGACAAATTTTCATGATATTTGGATATATGGGGAACCTTCACCATAATATTAAAAAATCAATACAATTTTCAATAAGGTATATATAGATTTATTAACATTAAGATCTTTGCTTTCCCTATTAGTAAATCAACTCAAACTTTATGAATATTCCTATTTTTTTAATGTTATTTCCACAAGTGTGGTTGAATTTTTTTAGGTGTTAATTGCATATCAAACTCCAAAGTATGCATCGTTTTACACTTCGTACACAAAATTTAAAAGCTCCCATCCCGTTACCTAAAGTACCATTAAGTAACCCTTACGAACCATATTCAGATTTTCGGCCAAAAAAGTGATCGGAACTACCACGTGTTCTGGTTAAGGGAGTATAAGTATTGTTTGACCGTATATTTATACATTTGACCATATAAAATTAACTTAAAAATAATTTTATTAATATTATACACATAAGATACTCATCATCTTCAAATATTCAAATTTATTTAAAAACTTTTTTTTTTCTTTTTCATCTTCTTCCCCATCTTCATCATCTTCCCCATCTACCATGGAACTCATCAAAAATTTCAAAATTCTAAATACCCAAATCATTCATTCTCTTCCTTTGTAACCATTCATGAAACTCGAAAATTTCAAATAAAAAACCCCAATCCGTTCATCATCTTCAAATTTTTGCCCTATCCCAAAACTCATAAATCTAAACACACAATATGCAAAACTCAATACTATAATCAAATTAGATTTATCAAATCCCCCATATGCAACCAAACTCCCAAACCCGTAAATCAAATATTTAAACCCATATTTGCAACAATTGGGAAAGAAATCACATAACTCAGAAAAATACAAGAAAAGAACACCAAACCTAAAAAAAGAAATACAAATCCAAACAAGAAATCCAAATTTCTCTATCATCCATGGTGTCTTCTTCTTCAGTTCTCATCATCTCCATTTTCAACTACCAACTCAACACTGTTATACGTATAAAACTCCAAAGGTGATTCTGTGCATTCCCTTTCAGAAGATTTATCTCTTCTTCAAAATCCCATCACCTCACAACCACAATCTCATCTTCACGGCCACCCAAGATCAAGCCTTTCTCTCTCCTCATCTCAAGAAATTTATTGTCCTCTCGGTCTAATAGTGACCTTCATTTTTGGAAGAACATCGACGAAATCCCAAACCTCCACCACTTTTAATATGCAATTTAGTCATATAATTTAATTCTACTGTTAGTAGTAGTTTAATTATATTAAGTAAATTATAAACATTATGAACCCAAAATTTAATAACATTAATAATACTTTAGTATATTTAATTCTAATGTTAGTATTTTTTATATTTTAATTTCTAATTTGTATGTTTTAATATTAACAATACTTTTATTTTGTGTTTTAATAAATTTTTTTGTTTATATTATTGATTTTTAATTAATTAGTTTACTTGATCTAGTATTTAACATGTGTTTGTGAGTTTGAATTTATTTTGCTTAATTAGTGAAGTTAATTGCTTTATTTTGATTAATTAGTGGAGTTAATTATTTAATTTTTCTTAATCAATGGGTTAATTGTTTATTTGAAATATTTGGGTTAGATATGTGTGCGCAAATTTAAAACACCAAATACGAGTCAAATATGATATTCATATGGTCAACTATATTTAAATATTAAATTATGACACATTGTAATACCCTATATATTTACAAGATTTGTAGATAATATCTTAAATGATCAATCAAAGTTTAAGGTTTAAAACCTAGAGTTGGAGAAGTAAGACGTGTAGAAAATGAGTAAATATTATTTTTTAACCTAATTTATTTGTTAAGGATTAAATATGAGAATATTATAATGATGTATGTGGATAATTTATTAAGAAAATAAATTCAATTAAGAAGTGAAGGTGGTTATATTAATACAACTATACTTAAAGTGTGCTATTTAGCCAAATAAGAAGATGAGTAAATTAATACTTAACAAAACTAATAAATTAATTAGTTTTAATATGGAGCAAGAAGGAACGTTGTGAAATATAATTAATTAGGTTAATTATATTAGTTATGAGTTAGAGTTATAGAAAAACTAGAATGTTTGTCTAGAATGACAATATTAAGAAGTTAATTAATTAAGTAATTAATTTAATTAGTAAGTTATTATGTAGAGTCCAATAATGGATTAAAGTAAGCCAATATGTTAATTATTTTAAGTCATGTTGGTAATTATAAGGAGGTCCAAATAAATTTAAGGATTTAGCCTCATGAAGAGTCCAAGTAATTTAATTACTAATAGTGGACTAGCTCAAAAGAATTATGTGTGTTAGCCCAATATAGGAATACTTGTATGAAGGTGGGTAATTAAATAAGTATTATGTTAATTGATAAATAATATAAGTCCAATTAAATTATGTTGGCAAGTATTGTATGTAATGGTGTGGAAGTCCAATTGAATTAATTACCTAGCTCAAGTTATGAAAGATGTGTGAGTTGTGTTAGGTAGCCCAAACAATTTAAATAAGAGAGCCCAATGAAAAGTAAACTATGTAGCCCAAACATTTAAAAGTCAAGTGTTGGGAGAATAAATTTCAAGTATTGTTGAGTGTAGAGAATTAACTAATGTAGGGTTAATTGAATAACCCTAGTTGGTAGGAAAGAGAGACATTAACTAAACATTGGTTAATTGCTAGGTGAATGAATGTGATGATGAGAATTAACTATAGATGAGTTAATTGAGTAACCCTAGGTAGTAAATAAATGAAAGATTTAACTATGCATGGGTTAGTTGTAGGAAGAATATTATAGATACAATTATATATGTATATAATTTACCAAAATAGAATTGGTAGATAACCATGGGTTGGATGTTGTAGAGAATTAACCATACATTGGTTAATTGAGAAAAAAATGATAAAATAAGTATATCTATTTATATGATGAGTTAAGACTATGGTTGGGTGTGTGGACCAACCTAGGTCATTTGAATGTAGAGAGTTAATGTAATGACCACGAATGCTATTTGTTATTGTAATTATAGTTATTAAATAATTAGCAATGAATTAAAATTTTTATATTAATTAATTGTGCATTAAATAATTAAATGAATATACTTGTGTTTGTGTATATTTATTTAAAGTAATGAAGCAATGTGTTATAATTAATTAAAGCAAGTCTAATTGGATTATATTATAAGTCCAAATGAGGTATTAAACTAGGTCAAATAAATTTACCTAATAGTTCATGTAATTGATTTAAAACTTGATCCATGTAATAATTAAACTAGCCCAATAGCCCAATGTCTATTTTAATTAAATGTAACATAGGTTATTTAATGTTAGCCCAATAGAATAATTAAATTGAGCCCAACCAAATTAAATGGATGAGTCCAATATATATTAAATCCTAGAGTCCAATGTGGAGCCCAAATCAAAGTCAAAATTGGTCTCTCTCTCTCTCTCTCTCTCTCTCTCTCTCTATATATATATATATATATATATATATAAGGAAGAAAAATAAATCAAAAATGGGGGGTGAAAACCCCATTTGGCCGGCAATCTAGGGGCCCTACAAGGGGGGTGGCTTGTTGCTTCTAACATACACTAAGTCATAGTTGTTCACCAACCTTAGTCATTCAACTTATTCATCACATTGTCAATCAATCCAATAGTAAGCACAATTAGCTCCTAATTTGACTATGTTAGTTGATTAAGGAAAGTTGATGGTGATTAAGGAGACTCTATATATAGAGTGCTCCACTCATTGGTTATGTTTGCTTGACAATTGCTAGAACACAAGAGATAAAAAAGTGATAGCTTCTAAGAGAGAAAAGAGATAATACACTTGTGAGTTGAGAGTTTCTTAAGAAAATTGCTAGATGAGGAGCTTGACGGATGACTCAGAGTCTCATATCTTATTTTGAAAAGAAAAGAAGAAGAGCACACAAGTCCAAGAGGTTCAAAAGTGCTTTAACTCTTTCCTAGCTAATTTTTGTAGTCTATATATGTTTTATATGGTTAAAAAGTATTTTTAACTGATCAAAAGTTATTTCGATGATCTAAAAGTCTAAAACTATGATATATTGGTAGATTCATGATTTGATATATTTAATACATGTATTTTTATGTGTGGTCTGAAAAGAATTAGAAAAAAAGTCCATATTAAGTTTTACCGGTAAAATCTTAGATGCTTATGTGCTATTTATTGTCGTAGTTTGAAATGTACAAGTTGAAAAATGATTTTTATGGCTAGAAAGTTATGCATATGATGTATGTAGAGTCATTAAATATGATGGTCTAGCAAATAATGCTTGTACCTTCATGTTTGAACCAATCAAATAAAAGATTTGTGAAGTTAGTTTTTATTTTGTCCTTGTGAACAGTTTTGAGTCTAGATCCGTTTGGAATTTGGATTTGTGATTTAAATAAAAGTTTTAGATGAGAAATTTTGATGAGAATGGATTCAAGAATCACTCCAAAATATTTTGAAATGAAGAAGTTGTGACAGTTTTAGTGAAAGAGGTCCAGGCAGCCAAAACGAGCGCCGCTAGCGCTTGGACATTCTGCTTCGAGCGCCGCCAGTGCTCGGATAAGCCTAAGACCAGTGCAGCCGGCGTTGGTCCAGTTTGAAAAAAGTCAAATTTTTGGTATTTTAAAGTTTTATCAAGTCAAAAATCCGGTTTAACTTGTCGGTTAATGAAAAGTTTAAACGAAATACCGTTAGGGACTTAAAATCTAAAATAAACTTGTAAAATCAATGTCTTATGTTTATGTAAAAAGTCTTTGTTAGAACTAATGGTTATGTTAAGCACATACCTTGTAGGCCGTACAATTGAAGGCGGTAATTAATTATTTAATTATTATTTACAGGACATTAAATAATAATTAAAGGGAGATAAAGTGAATAAAATGATAATTTATTATTTAATTAATATTAAATAATAACTGAGGTTAGTTAATTAATTAATTATTATTTAATTGATATTAACTAATAATTAAAGTGAATTAAGGATAATGAGATAATTGTTTATGTAATGCTAAATAACATGTAAAGTTAATTGAGTTATTTATTTAATTAATATTAAATAAATAATGTGATAGAATTAAGGATAATAAAGTGAGTAAACGATTTGCGTGTAATTGTTTAAGTCTTTAATTATTACCAAGGTTGTAATTTATCATTAAATGATTTATAATTAATGGTAAGTGGTTAATAATATTAATAAGCGATTAAAGTATTATTAAATGGTTAATAATATTAATACGAGATTAAAATATTATTAAATGATTAATAATATTAGTAAGAGATTAAAATTTATTAAATGGTTAATAATATTAATAAGTGATTAAAATATTATTAAATGGTTAATAATAGTTGAATGTAGTTGTATATTATCCAAGATAGATAATATTTTGAGGTATTTGGTACATTATTAAATGTCCAAATCATTAAGTTATGTAAAAGAAGAAAGTTTAATTGAATTAAACCAATGTAAATAGTCCAATTGTGACTAATTTAGACAACTTATTAAAAGTGGGTTGTACGAAGAACGTGTAGTGAAGGCGTAAGTTGGTTAAGCGTACCCGATATGTCAAAACTATATTTTGGGCTAGGGTTTTTGTCCGAAAACTTAATGGTTCGTTTGTTGGACATCTTAAGAGTTAATAATTTGAAGTTAAAGTTTTATATAAAGACTAAGTAATAGTTATTGTAACTAATGATGATGTCAATTTCATATATAAATTGTAGGTTGAACGAAAGATGCAAAATAAGCGTAAATGTAGAGGTGGCAAACGGGTCGGGCCGGCCCAAACGGGCCTGGCCAATTTTGGGCTGGGCTAAAAAGGCCCGGAATTTGCCGGGCTAAAAATCTTAAGCCCATGGCCCTCCTGGGCCGGCCTGCGGGTTTTTTAAGTTTTTTTTTTAATTTTTTTTTATAAATATTTTTTTTTTAAAAAAAATAATTTTTTAAAAAAAATATGTATATATTTACAACTATAATACATAATTTAAAATAAACATTAACTCTAATTATTTGTAATTATACTCATAATTTATACATAATCATTTAATAGTATTAGTAAATAAAATAATCAATAATTTTATAGTCATATAAATTAAAATGTAACTAATCTTGTGATTAATTAATTGATAAATATATATAATATTAATATTAAAGATAAGAGAGTAAAAAAAAGACTAAAGGTAATATATATAATATTCATAATTTTTTTTATATATTATTATTCAAGATCACATGTTAGAATTTACTCTTATATTCTTCATAATTCCCTACTTGATTCATTTTTTAATTTAACATTTTTTTTGTCAACAATATCAAACAATAAAAATAAGAAGAAAAAAAAATAAAAAAAAATTGGGCCACGGGTCGGGCCTGGCCAAAACGCCCAATTTTTTTTGGGTTGAAAAATGGGAGCCCATAGCCCAATTTTTTTGGGCCAGCCCGGCCCGGCCCGCGGGCCTGGGCCTTTTTTGCCAGGTCTACGCAAATGGTAGAAGCGAATCATGTAAGTTTTTTAGAACTTGCTCTTATGTGCATTGCTATGCTACAATTTGATATTAAATTATTGATATGAAGATATATTGATGATATTTGTGATATGTGAAAAGCTTGAGGTATGATCACATGTGAAATATGTACAAAATATGAAGCATGAATTGCTAGAGACTATTTGTTTATTATATGTAATGCATGAGAAGTATGAAGTATTCATAAAATGAAAAGTATGAATGCATGATGTAGGAATAAAATGCAGAATATGTATAACATGTGAAACATGTGATGTGTGATGTGTTATGTGTAACTATTATACTTGCTGAACCGTCGTGCTCACTCTTGCTAAAAAACCAACACTTTCAGATAAGTGCGAGATATTCAAAGTTTTCGATAAAGATCAAGGAACATGAATGCATATTACTTTCACCGAAAGTTTAAGTGATTGTTTTAGTTATGAGTCCGGATTGGACAGGTAAACTGATTGTGTAATTAAATAAATGGTTAGTGTATATTGTGAGTGTTTAAATACTCAAATTGATTGTAATAGAATGTCGTATCATGTATGATATTGAGACATACTAAGAATTTGTAAAGATTACGATTCTGGAATAGAAAGAGATGTAAAATTTTAAATAAATGATTATATAGCAATTATAATATTGTTGTAAGTTGTGAACGATAAGAAAAATGTTGTATAGTAGCGAACCGGATCCGAGGTTCAAGGGACCCAAATTCGGGTCGTTACACACGTGACAATTTTTCGGCAAAAAAAGTGACTGAAAATTTGAATAGGGTCTATTGTGATTACCTAACGGTACTTTGAGCAGCGGGATGAGAGTTTTAAATCTCGGGATACGAAGTGTAAAACGGTATGTACGTCAGGGTTCGATGTGCAAGTAACCCTTTTTTCCCCCATCTGTCCTAAATTAAATGTTCAATTTTGACTTTTCAAAGTCAAATTGACCATTTTTAAAACTAATTTTTATACATTTTTTTACCAAATATAGGTGAAGAGATTATCACTAAAAGAACGTATATTCAATTTACTATTAACCCCAATTTTTATAATTTTAAAAATATATTTATATATATACTTAATTATTAATTCTAAAAATAGTTAATTTGATTTAAAAAAATCAAACATTGAACATTTAATTCAAGATGGAAGGAGTATTTATTTTGTATGATATATATATCAATGACATAAATGTCCCTTTTTTTTCCATCTGTCCTAAATTAAATGTCCAATTTTGACTTTTCAAAGTCAAATTGACCATTTTTAAAACAAATTTTTATGCAATTTTTACCAAAATATAGATGAAGAGATTATCACCAAAAGAAAGTGTATTCAATTTATTATTAACCCCAATTTTTATAATTTTTAAAATATATTTATATATGTTTAATTATTAATTCTAAAAATAGTTAATTTGATTTAAAAAAAATTAAAATTGAACATTTAATTCGGGATGGAAGGAGTATTTATTTTGTATGATATATATATATATATATATATATATATATATATATATATATATATATATATATATATATATATATATATATATCACGTTTTTACAAAAATAGTATAGAATAGAATGAGTCCAGTATATTCACACAATGACATAAATGTCCCTTTTTTTTCATCTGTCCCAAATTAAATGTCCATATCACGTTTTTACAAAAATAATATAGAATAGAATGAGTCCAGCATATCCCACACAATGACACAATTTATAAATTAATTTATATACATGAATAATTAATTAATGTGCCAATTCAACAAGAGTAAATTAACATATTTTTGTCCGATATAATCGATGCCAAAAGAAGATTAGGGAGAACACTACCTCCCGCTTTCATTAACATTAATCACTCTTTGACCAATGAACCAAAATACACAACAAAATTATGGAAAAATAAATAATAGACTAATCAACAAAACCCCCAACATTTTACCATAAGAATCAACAATTAACATGAATCTTCTCCTATATAAAAACACGGCGGGACGGACGGAATCGGCCCAAATCTAATAATTTCTTCAACTCTCTTAACCCTAATCACACTACTAGTACCAGCTCTTTCTCCAAACTTGTACGTTAAATACAAAATCCCTTTCGGCTTACCGGACCGCGTAGCCACCGTATACGCAACATCCGTCAGATACTTTTGCCCACTGTCAAAAAGCTCTTTAATCGGGAGATAAAGAAAACCAATGTCTTTATCTGGTTTTGCTGCACCTTACTTGGAACACAAGCATGCATGAATTATGATGCAATTTCGACTCTTCGACTTGAAACTTTAGATCATCAAAGATGTTGTCAGAGTTGTGTTTACCTCTCTCTTATGCCAGAATTCTGCTGAAGGCGGCAAGGCTCTGTAGGAGGAAAGTTAGTTAGCACAAGAAGGAACAAATTAGGCTGATAATGGAAAAGGGGTTCGGATGAGTACTTACTCGACCTCCATGTACGGCGATAGCAAGAAGGAGTTGACGGTAGGTGAATCCTTTAAACTGGTGGTCGTCGCCTTGTACGTTGAAGTTTTCGAAGGGATTTAAGGATAATCGATGTTTATGGGGTCTGGCTGCCAGAGGCTACGGAGTGGTGGGTTGGTGGAAGAAGGTTGGGGATCGGGGGTTTGATGTAGTTGTTGCAGTGTTGATACGATATCCTAAAATTTCCAAATAATAGAATAAGAATTATAAATGAGAAGTGATTAATAAGGATTGAAGTTTTAATGTAAATGTCAAAGAGAAATTTAAAAATTTCAAGAAGGAAATAAAGGAAAGGAAAGTAATGCATGAAAATATAAAACTAATGAAGAAGCTATATAGTTCAAAACTCAAATTGGAGTTCAGGAAGAATTTTTTTGGAATGGACTGCACCGTTACGTTCAGAACGTCAAATTTAGCAAGTATGAACTATAAACACGATAGGTGTTAGGGTTGACTTTTCGGAGAAAGAAAATTAAACTTGGAGTTTAGAGATGAATTTGAAAAAATAGATGTCGCCATGATATTGGGGACATCATGGGGACATCAAAGTTAGTAGGAAATGATTATAAACATGAAAAAACGACTTTTCGGGTCAAAAAGTCGGGAGAAAAAAAGAAGAAAAGACCAAAAAATTCTGGAGAATTCAGCATATAGATGGAAGGAGGGAGGATAAGAATGGAGCAAGGAAAAAAAAATGTTCCCAAAGCTTATCAAGTAAGCTTTGACAAAAAAAATATTTTATTCCAAGTAAGCTATTATAAAAAGGAAGAAAAGGCAAAGTTAGCCATTCCTTCACTCTCTACCTCTCGGCAAGTGCAGGGGAGAAGAAGAATAAAAGGCCTGCAACTATCAACATGGAGAGAAAGAGAAGGAAAAATAAAGCCATGCAAGGAAGGAAGAGGAAAAGGGTAAAAACCAATAAGGTATCTACCTAAAACCTTGGTTATTTACTTTGATTTTTAGGTATAGTTGTTAAGTTTTATGAGGTTTATGAAAAGAGGATATGTTTAAGCTTGTATGTGATGATTTAAACTTGTATAAACAAGAATCAAACGACAAAAATTGAGAAATCAAACAAGAAGAACGAAGAAAAAAAAAAATGAAAAAGTTAGTTTGTCGTACTATTTTTGTAAAAATTATATAAAATCGTGTGTTTGAAATTTGTAGAGGATGTAAAAAGAAAGTTGTATACATGAACGTTATGAAGATGTAAGAGAAAGAATTGACTCAAAACTCATTATAGATTGTCCGAATTTTTGTGTGGAAGAAAGTTAATTTAGTCTGCCAGAAAACTGGCAGACAGATTCTAAGGGGACTTTTGTATGAATTTTCTATTTCGGTGGGTGCATAATTTGTGTATAGTTTTAAAAGCAAAGTTATAGATACATAAGTTATCTACACATGGACACAAGAATCACCCAAAAAAACTCCTTATAGATTATTTGTTATGATTTTTCTAGCGAAGCAAGATAAAGCTGAAACTAAAACAGGACAGATTCTGAACCTTTTTTTGTAAGACCTGTGTAGACCTGTGTGTACAAAATTTGAAAATGGTGTGAAAAGAAAAGTTTGTAGTTCAGAAGTTAGGAACACAACCCCATAAATTTCATCAAATTCTATTGAGTAGATTAATTGTTATAATTTTTCTAGTAAAGCTGGTTAGATTTTGTAACTTTCTAGCGTAAATTGGAAAACTAGAAATCTAAACTGATTGGAATGGAACTAGGAATTTGGACCATGGTGGTGTTAAAGTAGACTATATAAGTTTTAATTTGACTTAAGAATAAAGAAAAAAGAATATGTAACGAAGGAGTTACAATAAAAACAAAAACAACGTTTGTTAAAGATTAAAATGAGTTTTATAATTCGTTTTGAAATGAAATTTTGAGGAATGATATATTTTGACGTGTAATAATGTATTTTGACCTAAGAAAGAGATTGTCCAAGTTTTTAAGAATTTTTTAAAGTAACTCTAAATATTGGGAATTATTGAAAAAGTTTATGGAAATGTTAAAATAATGTTATTATGAAGAATTAATTTGTTGATGAAAAATATTGCATAATGTTGTAGATGAGCAGAATCGAGTAAATGGAAAAGAAATATTGGATATGAATGATATAGATGATGAACTACGAACCCGAGGCAAGTTCCCTGAGCTATGCAAAATTTTCATTTAAAGTTCTTTATTTTGAGCAAATCCTTTATTTGAGAAAGTAACTCTGAGCAAGTTCTCTCACTCTGAGAAATTTCTAAATTTATTGCAAGTTCTCACATTTGAGCAAATTCTTTATTTGAGCAAGCTTTTATTTACTGCAAGTTCTTATTTAACTTGTTATAAATTTTGCAATTTATGCGAACTCCTATAATTGAGCTAAGTTGCAAGTTTTAGAGATATATGCGAGTTCTTAAACTCATATTATTATGGTAGGTTCTTGATCTCATAATAAGTATGGTAAGTTCTTGAACCCAAAGTATTATGGTAAGTTCCTGATGAGTTCTTAAACTCATAATGCTATGGCAAGTTCCTGAACTGATCATATTATTATGGCAAGTTCCTGAACTCATAATGTATGATAAGTTCAATGAATAATGCATTTTTTATAAATTTTCAAGTTCCTTTGCCATGAATTTTTTTAAATCAAGGAGTATGTCAATTGCTTTGGTTACTTTAAAATGGAATTAATTTAAGCTGAGGATGAACAACCCGATAATAGAGTGAAATATTTATAGAGAGTTTTTTAGTCTATGTGATTGTTAAACATTGTAGTCAGGCCATATAGTGCCATGGTGAGACTTTAGCATATAAAATGTCCACAGTCTGTATGACCGTTAGGCTGTGTTCTAGCAAAGAAATGTTTTTGAAAGTAAAAGAGTTCATAGTCTTTATGACCCCTCAACAATAATTCAAAGATACATACTCTGATGTTGAAATTCAAATATTTTTTATTGATCATGTGCTGATGCACATTCCTAAAGTTTTCCTATGTTGGAATTTCTTTAATGAGCTATTCATTGATCAAAATAAATTTATTCATTGTTAAGTTTATTTTGATAAGTCACTATGCCGTATAGTGAAGTAACATGTTACAAGTCATCCACAGTGCTGCCAGGCTGATCACATGTTGTACGATATAAAAGAATTTTTGGTCCTTTATGACCATCCGAGTAACAAGAAAAGTTGATAATCTTTTTAATTCAACATTATTGAGATACTAATTCAAAATTATTCTTTCAAATATTTTTTTTCAGTTTCATACTTGCTGAGCATATTTGATGCTCACTATTGCAATCATAAATTATTGCAGGAAAAAAAAAGATAGAGCAACAGGGTCAGGAGCTAGAAAGTATGAGGACAAAGAATCTTGTATAGGCTATAGGTTGGTATCAGCGATAAAATGAAGTATAATGCTAAAGATGCGATCCGGGGATGAGGTATATGATGTAATGTCTGTAATAGACTATTTAAATCAATAAAAATATTTATAGATGTTATGGAAGATGTGTATCATGATGCATCAGATCTACAGTAGCGAGTATTGGGATTTGGGAGCATTACAGTTGATTGAGGCTGGTTATGCCGAGGGGGAGGGTGTGGAGTTGGTTCAGTTTGTGGTCGTAGTTGGGGTTCAGGAAGAGGTGATTTTTTATTTAGGAGTTTAGCTGGGGTTGGTGGTGCTGATAGAGCGGGTTCTGGTTGAGTTTTAGGGAGTTTTCGGCTTTTACGTTGTCAGAGTAAAAAATTTTCGGCTTTGGAGATGTTGAGGTCATCTCTCTTTTTTGTTTTTTTAGGGTTTGGGGGGTTCGATGGTAGGTAAGACTATTGGTTCAACTGTTGAAATAGGCATATCGACGATTATTATGGGTTTGGCGATGTTAAGGATGGGATCAACGGTGTTAAAGATAGGTTCGGCTGTGTTAGAGTGAGGTTTAGTGGTGTTAATGAGGGGTTCAGAGGCTTTAGGGTGATGTTCAGTGGCTTCGGGATTTGGAGGGAGAGATTCAATTTGTTCAACGATGTGTGGGGGAGGGGTTAGAGTTTGAGTTTTAGGCTTAAGTACTGTTACTACTACAAAATAAGGGGACTCCTACAACAAAAAAGATAGTGACCGTGAGTTCTTTGATGGCTATTTTCACAATTAAAGGTTGGCATGTCCATCAAATGGAAGTTAATAGTAATGTTATGTACATTTGAATTCTTATTTGGGATTGGACATCTGACTCAACGCGAATTATATTTTTGCGATGACGTGAAGGAAAAGAAAGATGAGATAGTGGGCACTTAAAAGTTGCACGTATTATTAAATTATGTGACAAGATGGCAATAATGTCATATTACAACAAGTTGAGGATATTTTGGAGGGAACACATGGACCTTGGGGTACCAAAGTACAAAAAGGAAGGACACTGGAAAAGTTATTGCTTGCAAGGAATGGGTTTTTCCTTTTTTCTCCCTCACAAAAAATTCAAACATGATCAAATTTGGCACAATTGCAAAAGTCTTCGAAAGAGCTTTCTAGATTGAGGTAACATGTTTTTTTTAATTATTTATGGTTTACAAGATATGACCATTTTAGTACACGAGATCAAGAAAAAAACAAGTGTACCCCAAAGGGGAGCCAACATGATGGCACCAGGCCATTTGGGGCTTTGTAAGGCTTTTTTAATGCATTTTTGATGAGGGGAAGGAAGAAAAAGAGAGAAAAAAGAAAAATAGAGAGAAATTTCTCCTAACTTCCTAGTAAATCCTTTTAGATATTATTTGATTTATAGTTAGATTATTGTTATTATTAGTTAGTTGATGTTGTTTCGGTGGATCTATGGACTTTTGGGTTTGTGAGTCCCTAAATCCTAAATTCCTTTGTTAAATCCTATTAGTATAGTTAGATTTCTATGATATAGCAAATATTTTGGTGATGTGATTAAATTCCTATGATGTAACTAGTTTTATATTTGTGATTTTGTTGGTATTTTGTTGGATCTATAGATTTAGGATATATGAATCTCATTTCCTAAACTCTAAATTTCATTTATAGATCTTAATATTTTTATTAGGATTGAATGTGCATTATGTGAGCCTAGAAATGAATTCAAGGTCCTTAAACTTGATGTTTAATGAGAATTGAAGGATATTCCCATGATAGATTTAGAAAATGGTTGTAATTTTTTAATTTGGTGATTTATAATTATGTTTGGGTCTTAAAACAACTTAGACGGCTTTCATTCCCAAAAATTGGGTTTGAGGCCCATTTATAGTGGATTTTTATTAGATTGAGGTGCTGAGAGTACTTAGATGACTTGCATACCCATGGGTAGTTCCAACTCTATTTTGATGTTTGGTTTCATTTTTGTCACATGAAAAATGGTTTTCAAATAAAAACTCAAAAAGATCTTTAAAATCTGAATCAAATTAGGCTATTAGAATAAATTTTAAGCTAAAATTGAAATTAGTTTGAGACTTGTTTCCTATTTGACAAAGGGATTGCTACAACTATTTTTCTTATTGAAGCTTAATTTTTCATTCTTATCTTATTATTTAAGAAAATATTTTTCAAATGAAAGAACATTTCCACAAAACTCATTTTTCAAAAATATTAATTTCTTACAAATATATATATATATATATATATATATATATATATATATATATATATATATATATATATATATATGACCATCTTGAGAAAATAAATCCTAAAGAATAATTTTTAAAACCCTAAAAGATACATCTTCAATCAAAAACAACATTTCCAAGTTGACATTCACAAAAATTCAAGTTTTTAAAGGACTTTCAAATTAAAATCCCTCGTCCTTAAGAAAAGAGACTTAGATTACTTTTCAGATAATGCACTCACAGTGACCTAAGTGGTTTAGGAGACAATACATCACACTTCTTTTTTACCATGACTTAGAAGGCTTAGGAGACGATACCTTAGACTTTCTTTGCATGATGACTCTAGGAGATGATACCCTAGATTTTTCTTTTACCATGACGTAAATGACTTAAGAGACAACACCTTAAACTTTCTTTGCATGATGACTTTAAGAAATGATACCCTAGGTTTTCCTTTTACCATGACCTAAACAGTTTAGAAAATGATACCTTAGACTTTCTTTGCATAATCACTATATGAGATGATACCCTAGATGTTTTCCCATAAAACGACACATCTAGGCACAATACACTAAGCACACACTTTCCATTTCTTTTTAAGGTAACTTATTTAAAATTTAGTGAAAATATTAAGGAAGTAATAATTGTGTTTCACGAAAGTCGGGGGATGTCTAACATCTTTCCATCGCTTAAGCAAGCCCCCAAACTCTTTGAATCTCAGTTACGGGCTAATTTTATGGAGTCACATGTTAGCTATATTATTTATTAAAGCTCAAAATTTTGGATGAGTTGGTACATCCATTTAATTCTTTACCAACTGGAGACTCTGTCTAATAGGTCCACCTTTAAATCAAAATTTTTAAAATTCCTTGGCATAAGTTGATTTTTTTTTAAAACACCTTTAACCTCACACTAGATTTTTCAAAAGTAAAAAAATCTCAGTGCCGACAAGGTTTAGTTGTGGTATGAACTTGTTATGTTATCGGTGCTCGGGTATATATATGTTATTGTAGTTAGGGTTTTGGTGTTCTTTTCATTCTCAGTTTTAGTTGCCTTCAAAGTGAGATTCACATATGGTATTCTTCACACGTTTGATATAGTGATATGTTCAACCTCTTGCTCATGGTTTTTCCTGATTTGGTTTTACATGTATATGTTGTGACCTTGTTTTTAATGTCCTTGGTTAATTATTATGTGTTTGCTATAGTCTATTTTAGCAAATACTTTCTTGCGAGGAAATCATTTTCAGGAATTTTGCATGGATCATTAGAGGGGAGTACGTCTGATGGAAGAAAATTGAAACATTTCTCACTAGTATGCAAGCTGTAAAAGTCATTCTATGGGCTTAAAAATGCTTCAAGACAATGGCTTGGCAAGATTACAAGTATTTTAACCTTTAGAAGTTATGAACATTCAAAGTTAACTATTCTCGGTTTGCTACACACAAGCCTGGTAATGTAATATTGTTGATTCTCCATATACATGAAATAATTTATTGATTATGCTTTAAGCATTAATTAAAAATTTGGGATAGGTCAAATACTATATTGGTTAGCAAGTCTCAAGATCTAAACAAGGATCTTTCTTCACCAAAGAAAGTACACAATTAATTTGCTCTAAGAATTTGCACCTTCATCTTCGCTTGTTGCTTTGCTAGGTAGCGTATTAAGCTACTAATTAATAAAATTAATACAGTTAAATTCTGTTAAAAATTGTATAATTTTCCCATGTACAAACATGTGTGACTAGAAGCTTTAACACAGACACATGCAGGATCTAACAAAGCATGCAGTCAATTAATGTTGTTCTTGTCTGCCTTTTCCCCCTTCCAGGCTGTAAACTTTTTTTGTAATGCTAGCCCTATCTGTCTGTGGGAGAGTGTTGTACAAGTATTTATATTATGCGTGTCTCGAATTATTTTTTGGTTTCAACTTTTGATACCCAAACTAACCAAAAATATTTGTGTGGATATTTGAAAGGAAAGAAAGATGATATTTAGTAGTGGTAGTGAATGACTGAGATCGATAGGCCAAAGTCCATAGCCCACCATTAATCCTCTATCGGGGGTGCAAGGGTTGCCCTGCCCTGTGGTATGGGCTGTTGCGTTATTTGGGTCAATTATGTTTTTAGCCTGACTATATATGTTATTGTATTATTTTTCTCAGTTTTTAGTTGTTTTTCTTTATAAAGATTCACAACTTGCATTCTTCACATCTAGATATAATAATATTCTCTACCTCTTGCCCGTGGTCTTTCCCAATTTGGATTTTCCACATAAATCTTGTGTTTTGTGTTTGCCATTGTAATAATTCTAACCTTTACTTAAATTGTAAATTAAAATTTCAATAAAGATTGATTTATACTGTATGAATGTGTGTATATATATATATATATATATATATATATATGGGGTCGCATCCACAGCAACTAGTTGCTGGGAGCACTGTTGCAACAACCAATACAGGGGGGCATTTTGGCAGTGAGAGTCTGCCGCTAGAGGCTCTAGCAGCAGACTAAAATGTTTTTCTTAACTCCTGCAGTTAGAGGCTTTAGCGGTAGGCGTTAAGTTTTATTTTTTTTTGCTCGTCGCTAGAGTTTCTAGCGATAGTATGCGAACAACAACCGGTTGCTATGGATGCTTTACCTATATGTATATATATATATATATATATATATATATATATATATATATATATATATGTATGTATACTAGTATAAGTCAAAATACTTCTAGAAGCTTACTTAAAAAAAAGATTTGGTGGGGTCGGCTACTTTGGGGCAATATGAGTGGAGTTAACAACCCTTTCTACAATTGTACTTGGTGTTGAAAAACAAAGAAGAAAATGTGGCCAACTTGTGGCCACTGGTTCCTAGG
The DNA here is from genome assembly GCA_947179155.2 of Hedera helix. Taxonomy (NCBI): domain Eukaryota; kingdom Viridiplantae; phylum Streptophyta; class Magnoliopsida; order Apiales; family Araliaceae; genus Hedera; species Hedera helix. The sequence continues at coordinate 29,460,722 of OX359280.1, read as the reverse complement.
TGAAGCTTGTAAGTACGAAATTAGTTTCTACTATGAAGATTACTTGTAAGTAAGTAAGCATGATAACAAGTAATGAAATCTAATTAGTCTAAGAATAAGTTGAAGTGCACAAATTTTGGGACATAAACTCAATCTCCACCATTAAAAAGTGGGACTTGGCGCGAAAATCCGTGTCAAACTCTACTTTTTAATGGTGGAGATGGTGTTTGTATTTGAGTTTGTGTCTAAAAGTTGTGTTTGTAGATTTGTCCATAGTTTAATTAAGCACTTGGTCCACAATTATAATTTAGAATAAGATGAGAGGTTTGACTAACAATATGAAGTTTATTGGGATAAAAATACAAATAACAAAACTAGGAATTATATGTATGATAATCTGCTGTGCAATACTTTATTTTCACCAACAAAATTTCAAACCAAGTGAAAATAAGAGAGAGAAAGAGGCTTGGAAGCTAGAAAAGTGGAAAAGAGGAAGAAAGCTAGAAGATATAAAGGAAAAGTAAGAGAAAGAGAAGCTAAAACAAAAGAAGGTAATCAAACCCTAAACAAAATTTGATTCTTATATCATTTAAAAGTTATTTTTTTCAAGATCTATTAAACCTAAAACATGTTTAGACTTAGATTTGTGATGTTAATGATATACTACCATGGATCATGAAAGGAAATTCAAGAGCTTAAAGGAAATAAGAGATGAAACATGTATCTATATTTTAAAAATCCTAAATTTGGACTATTTTTGTAAAATACATAACTAATAATGTACAAAATATCTAGGCACAAAATTTTTAGAATATGTACTATTGCCAGTTAACTAACTATTGCGAAAATTTGAGATCTTAACTCTTCGTAGATTATTTATTATGAATTTTATAAGTGGATTGGTCAAAGTACATAACCTCTAGCCATTGTGATGTTTCTAGAGTTAGAGATCTCAAAAAAATTTAAATTTTTTATAGTAGATGAATCATGCATGATATACAAGAGCTCATATCCAAAAATGAGCTTAAATAGACTTGTAGATAATTAATTAAAAATAAAAATTTAGAATTTGAAACTGAAATTTTTGTTGGAGACTCTTTGTGATGAAGGGGACACACTATCCAAATTTTATAATTTTCATACTTAAACTCGAATTATAGAAAATATTACAATTTTGAATAGAAATGATCCTTAAATAAATAATAAACGTAATTGAAAAAATCTGAAAAATTATAAAAAATCTAACACACGCACATTCTGTTAAAAGGAATTAATAAAATAGAATTTTATAGTGGCCTAATGAGGAAAATAGGGATGTAAAAATTGTGTAAAAACAATTAAAGTGAGCCAAAAAATACGTAATAAAATTATACCAGTTAATATATGTTAAAATAAAATGTATAAGTTAAGTTGATGATAAAATAATTGTTCATAAAGGTTAAGTTATAAAAAGTAAGTAACAAGATACTTAAAAATTAGTTTACGATAACAAAAAATACCAAAACGGGTTTACAAAAAGTTACTGACAGTAACAGTTAACATTAATAAAGAAGTTAACACATCGATACTCATGAATAATGTAGGTTATCCTTACAACAAGAATGAGAAAATGAAATTGAGCCTAGGAAACCAAATCCCTTGCAGTAATTGTAAACTTATTAGTAGGAGCCCTATAAAATAGGCTTATACATGTAAATCCCCCAGCAACGCAAGTAACTACCTTTAAAGATTTTAAGAATATAGGACCCTCAAAATTTAAAGGAACCACTGAGCCAATTGAGGTTCAAGCTTGGACTAAAGAGATAGAAAAAACATTTGTGATAGCCAGGAGGGTTAAGAAGGACCAAAAGATGGTGTTCTCTACCTATATGATGAAAGGGGAGTCAAACTTTTGGTGGGAGGCAAACCAAAATAGGGTTAGAGAAGGGACAATAACTTGGGAGAGGTTTAAGGAATTGTTCTTTGAAAACTACTTTTCTAGGAGTATGTAGAGTCTTATGAAAATGCAATTATTGGAGCTGAAGTAAGGGGACATGACCATACCCCAATACATTGTTAAGTTTAATGAATTGACAAGATTTTCTCTACATCAAGTTGACATGGAGGAAAGAAAAATAAGGAGATTTGAATAGGGTCTTAAACCCTAGTTGTATAATAGATTATTGGTGTTACAAATAGATAATTTTGCAACTATTTTAGAAAAAGCAATAACAGCGGAAGGTGGAAGTGAGACTTTATCAAAGTACAATTACGCACAGGAAAATAAGAAAAATAAGGGAGCAAAAAAATAAGGGAGAAAGTAGTAGTGGAAGTAACAATAATAAAAGAAAATGGAATAACAACAATGGTGGCAGAGATAGGGACATGAAGAAAAAGATAGAGGCCTATAAGAAATGTGGTAAGAACCACATGAGAATGTGTCTGAAAAGGAAAATTGTGTGTTACAACTGTGGGCAAGAGGGCCATATTGCTTCTTACTATACCAATCCAAAGAAAAATATATGTTTTGGGTGTGGTGCTATGGATCACCAGGCCTGGAATTTCTTGAAGAAGTGGATAGATGTAGGAGGAGGAAACAAGGGTAATAATAACAAATTGACAATAAAGGGGCCGACTGCGCTGGGTCAACCAACAGTAAGAACTTTCAACATGACAATCAATGATATAGTGGTGTTGAGGGATGTGGTGTTAGGTATTATTCCAATTAACTCCATGAACGCTTATGTATTATTTTATTCAGGAGGTACTTTTTCATATATGTTGTATGCTTTTGCACGACAATTAGATTTACCTTACAAAAATTTAGACTATCCCCTAGGTATCGAGGTTGCTAATAAGGAAGTAATTCCTGTTAAATTTTTTTATATGAATTGTTGTGTAAAAATAAGGGGAAATAAATTTTTGGTTGACCTAATTCCTATTAAATTGGGAGAATTTGATGTGATTCTAGGAATGGTTTAGTTGAATAACCACGAGACAATGATTGATTTAGTGTGTAAACTTTTAGATTTCGAATCAGTTAAATGTGGTGTTTTATGGTAATTGGCCACTTAGGCATCTTTTTGCTTGTCAATGATACAGGCTAAAAGACTACTTAGGAAAGTATAAGCCCGCGTATAAAATTAGGGTTTATATTTGACCTAATGAATTAAATAAACTAAAGTGAATAAGACGGAAATAAATTAACAACGAACTAACGTACAACAAACGAATAATTAAAGACTGAAAAAATAGAAAAACCTTGAAAAACGTAACTTAAGAACTGCTATCATGAGGTCCAATGTCGAAGACTCGTGGGGGGTAACTCATTTTGGGAATCAATTGAGGGATTAGATTAGTGGCTAGAAAAATCTGGCAAAATGGGCATTACCCGGGTAACCAAGGGTATTCTAGGAACTTCTCTATTACTAAGGGTATTTTTGAAATTTCTCCGATGTCACATTCCTGACACATGACACCCTTTGCCAAAAAATTCTATAAATAGCTCCTCATTTCATAAGAGGAAGGACTTTTGAACTCTTGGAGAACTTTGAAGCCACAAGGAGAATTCTCTTTGAACTTTCAAGAGTGGGAACGTTCTTGGAACTTGTTGGTGATTCGGAATCGAGTTCTAACTTCGAGATAATCATGATCTCGTAATTACACGTGGAACTTTTAAGTTGAACTCGAATTCCTTCGAAATCTAGCACTTGATAGAGGCTCTCAGACACTAGTGATTACGCCGAGACCCCGAGAGTTCTGTCTTGTGTTACTTGGGTAATTGCTCATTGGTTTCTTCCCCCTCTCCAATCTCTCAATTGATTCCGTATTCTTCACAAATTTCTTGCCTCCTGGATCATGGAGAAACCCTAACCCTAGCGAGGTACGAGATTTTCTCGCCTATATTATTTTGGCGACTCTATTGGGGAGGTGAGAATTTATGAAGAGTATGCCCACGAGTCGGAGTGGGAGAGCTACAGGAAGAGTTTCGCCAACAACAAGTATTACTTCACCAGAGTTTGAGGAAAGACGAGTGGATCTTGATCAATCGATTGTTGAGGAAGCATTAGACAGTAGTTTTGTTTCTCCGATGGCTGAGCAAGTATAGACTGATAGCGCACAAGGAAATGGCAGAAGGCCAGGTGAGGTGGCTGCCAGAGAACAGACAGTGACAATGAATGTGCACATGGTAATCTTAAGAGCACTGAAGGAGGCACGGGAATGACATGGGATGATGATGAACATGATGTTGGTCATGCAAAGGCAAGAAGAGGAGATGACCAATTTTCGACAACAGATGATGCAAATCCCTGCCTTCAAAGCTATGATTCCGGGAAGTTCACATCAGCATCAGTCGGCGGAGAAAGATGATAGCAATAAGAACCACCATAATATGACCCTTGTGACAAAAGCCCAACCGATACCCGTGTTAAACCTTGAAGCACAAATAATGGTGAAGGACTACAAAAAAGGCTAGAAATAAGTCCTACACAATAGCCCATTGTACCAATCAACCCACAATCATTCACACAACTACAAATATCTACTGTTCCACCCATACATTTTGTCCTAAACCCACAACCAATTTTATAAGATGCAAGTGTGCATCAACCTATTTCCACACCCCAAATGAATCAATGTACGACCACATCCTAGAAGGCACCAGGGATGGGTCAATATGTGACAAAGGAAGATATGATGGATCTGATTAATTAGATGAAGAGGCAGCCGTCTAGACCTACAGAGTTAGATTTTACCCCCACCGTATCCAGTGTACGTGAGAAAGCAGCCGTATCTCGCGGGGTACATCGAGCATCCCCCATAATTCCCCAAGTACAGTGGAGATATATAAAGGAAATGCAAGGGAATATATTGCACGATTCGTGGAGTCGATGTTCCCGTGGTTGAGAGTCATTGAAGTAAGCAATCATAATCTTTTGTCGAGGGAGTTCAATAAAACGCTTACTGATAGTGCATTCAATTGGTATTACAACTTGGAGAAGGGGTCGGTCAGAGATTGGGATGATATGAAACTTTAGTTCTTCAAGAAGTTCTTTTATGTTAAAAAACAGATGGCAATTGTGGAAGTGATAAGGATTCGACAAAAACAGAATGAAGAGTTATTAGATTATGTCGATCGATTTCGGGCTCAGGCGTAGAAATGTGTGGAGCTAATTGAAGAAAAGAACCAAGTAAGTATATGCAACAATGGTGCACTAGATACCTTCAAGCCCCACCTGATCACCAAAGCTTGCGACTCATTTGCAACGCTGTTTACCTTTAAACAAGATATTAGAGGAATTATTATAGTGTCAGTGAACCATCTAACTACTACATGGAAGGGAAAGTGAACGGTAACTATGACATTGGCAGATTCTCAGTCAAAGCCCTAAGGGGGCAAGAAAGAGAAGACAAAGAAGAATGATGGAAGAAAAGGCAAGCCGGGAGAAAATTATTCGGGGTTACCTGTCCCAGGAGTGATAACTTGCAGTGAGAAGGCATTTAGAAGTTTGTATGAATAGTGGGTAGAACATGGGGTAGTCAAGCCACCAAAAGTTAGATTTTCGATAATAGAAGAGATGAAGAAAAATCCAAATTTTTGTGTCTACCACAAATATGTAGGGTACTCTACCATGAATTGTTACAGTTTGAGAAGAATTTACCATGAGAAACTAGCAACGGGAGAGATTGAGTTGGGTCAAGGAAGAAGTGTACATGATAAGCCACTAACCAAACATAAAGGCAAAGAGACATGCAACACTGTTATTCATGTTGGAACATCGGGAGATAAAGAAGTTGCGATGACAGAAAGTGGGGAAGTACCAGAAGAGATGGAGGTTCCTGAGCCGGGGATGCAAGTGACAGCGTTGATGAATGGAGTAAAGTTTAGAAACTTCTTTGATCAGATTGGGTTGTCCAAGGAGGCGAGGATTGAGGAAACCAAGGCATTAATCAAAGTTGTAAAGGCACAATAGACATGTATGGAAGTGAACAAGAGTTTTGGCAGAATATTAGAGCAAGATGAGGGTAAAATTTCCTTCTCTAAGGTAGACAGGGAAGTAAAATATCCGCATAATAGACCATTGTATGTGATGACAGTTATTAACAGCATGGAAGGAAGAAGGGCGTTCATTGACAATGGGGTGTCTGTGAACATCATGCCCTTCAACGTTTTGACGTCATTGGGATTATCAGACAAGAAGCTCATCAAAGAGAAAACAAGCATCATAGAGTTCGCAAACCAGTGTACTAGGACCCTTGGCCATATAAGGGTGGACATGCAGGTAGAAAAGATAAGAGGACCCGTGATATTCCATGTGGCAGAGATAGATGCTGCTTACCATGTGTTGTTAGGAAGGGCATGGCAGAATGATTATGGGGTTATTCATGGCAAAATGATTATGGGGTTGTGCCGTCAGTATTTCATCATTGTATAAAGGCTATAAGGAAAGGAAAAGATGTTCGAGTACCGGCAACAAAAAACCTCTTTGTACTAGAGGAGGCACACATTATTGAGGCGGCTTTCTTTGATGATGTTGTTGAGGAAGGAGAAAATAATATTGCTAAGCCCGACTCCTTGAAGTTAGCTAGTTGGGAAGATGTATATGCAGATAAGTTTGTGACTGAAAAGAAAGAAAAGAAGAAGATAAATACAGAACAGGGTGAGAGCTCCAAAGGGAAGCGACCAATGGTGGTAGATTTGGAGAAATAAGGAAAAGAACAGGGGAAGAAGAAATTGGGTCCCAGAGATGTTAGAAATCTAATTAACGCTAAGCAAGAAGTGACTAAAAACTAGAAGCTAACAGGGACCAAGAGGAAGGATGAGGAAAATATAAGATGGAAAAGGGTCGTAAGACCCGATGGGAAAATTGGTTTATCTTATGACGGGGCAAGGGGGATGAGTCTGAGGGTACACTCAGGCCCGAAGACACAGGAGGAGTCCCCCACTCCAGCAGCAGTGAAAAAGAGAAATTAGTACAGCAAAAAGTGGAGCTAGCTCCAGAATGCTTCGAAGATAGTCCTAGGCCCCAACAGAATGAATTGGAAGAGGTAAACCTATCGACGGAGGAAGGGACTATGAGGTCGATCAATGTTAATAAGGAATTGGATGCTGACCAGAAAAAAGAACTGATCAAGCTGCTACGGGAATACAGAGATGTGTTTGCATGGAGTTATGATGAGATGCCAGGAATCGATGCAGAATTAGTAAAGCATGAATTTAACATAAGTCCAGGAGTATAACCAGTTAAGCAGGCACCTTGAAATTATGCCCCCGAAGTAAAAACACATATTAAGGAAGAAATAAGAAAGTTATTGGAAATGAGATTCATTAAACCAATACAACACCCAGTTTGGCTGTCTGGCATTGTACCAGTGAAGAAGTTTAATGGACAATTGTGTATATGTGGGGATTTCAGAGATTTGAATAAAGCATGTCCAAAGGATATGTACCCGTTACCCAACATAAATACCCTCGTAGATGCGACTGTAAATCACGAAATGATGTCATTCATGGATGGGTTTGTAGGGTAAAATCAAATAAAGATATTAGTAGAAGACGTTGCGATGACAGCTTTCTGAACACCTTTCGGAAATTTCTATTATGTTGTGACGCCATTTGGGTTGAAGAATGCAGGGGCAACTTACCAACGAGCGATGCATGCTATCTTTCATGATATGATTCATGATATTGTGTAGGATTATATAGATGATGTGGTGGTAAAGTCAAAGAAGGCAACGACTCATGTGGAGGACTTAAGGAAGGTGTTCGAACAGTGCCGTAAATATAAATTGAAAATGAACCCCAACAAATGTGCATTTGGAATGACAGCAAGGAAGTTTTTGGGTTTTCTTGTTCATAACAAAGGCATAGAAGTTGATCCTAGCAAGGCCAAAGCGATCACGGAGATGCCCTCGCTGAAAAAACAAAAACAGTTGAAGAGCTTTCTAGGAAGGATTTTTTCTTGAGGAGGTTTATGCCAGCATTAACAGAAGTGACAGAGCCATTCAGGAAACTACTGAAAGGAAAGGAAGAATGGGAATAGGAATGGGAATGGGGGCAAGAACAACAATGGGCCTATGAAAAAGTGAAAAAGATAATGGCCTCATAAAAAACGATGGTAGTGCTGAAAAGGGAAATCCCACTAAAATTGTACATCACATCAACGGCGAAATCTATAGGGGGAGTGATTACATAAGAAGTGGATGGGGAGGAGAAGCCCGTGTACTACATCAGCCGAATAGTTAGAGGACCAGAGACCCGATATTCACAGTTGGAGCGACATTGTTTGGCGCTAATGTTTATTGCGCAGAAAATGAGACACTACTTTTGGCGCATGAAGTTCAACTTGTGACTAAAACCGATCCAATCAAATACTTACTAACTAGACCTGCACTAGTAGGGAGGTCTGTAAGATGGATGATGATTCTTTCTGAATATGACATCAAGTGTGTGACGCCAAAGATAATTAGATGTCAAGCTTTGGTAGATTTGCTCGCTTAGTTTTCTAATAGAGAGTTCGAACCCCCAGTCGAAGATCTTCCAGGAGAAGAGGTAGAGTTGAAGTAGATAAGGAAAAGTCAGAATGGTGAAAGTTAGTATTTGACGGGTCATCGGTTGAAGGAAAAGGAGGAGCATGAGTGGTGTTAACTAGTGGGAAAGGAAAAGAGGTAGCATTGTCCTATAAGTTAGATTTTCCATGCACAAATAATTAAGTAGAATACGTGGCGTTTATACTGGGTTTAATGGCAGCTCGAGAACTAGGAGCGAAGAGTCTCAAAGTAAGGGGTGATTCTAACTTGATAGTGCAACAAGTACGGGGGCAATTCGCAGTTAAAGAATCGATCTTGACGCCTTATAGAACTGTGGCGTAAAAGGTTATGGAGGCCTTCGGGAAGGTGGTGATCGAGTACGTGCCAAGGGAACAAAACAAACAGCCTGATGCCTTAGCAACAGTAGCATCTCGAGTGTATGTCACTGGAGAAGACATGGATGTGAAAGTGATAAAGAGAACTCTGCCAACCACGGTATTGGAGTCATTCCCCAAAGAGCTGATAGATGATTGGAGGCATCCGATTTCCCACCAATTACAGACGAAGGAGGGGACAATACCATTGGCAAAACTTCAAAAGTATAGAATCATCAAAGGAATACTTTATCATCGGGAATCAGATGGAGTTTTGGTGAGGTGCTTTGGGAGGAATGAATCGAAGAGAATACTGCATCAGGTATATGAAGATAACTGCGGGTTGGCAGATGTTGGGTTGTATCAGCGGTTGCAGCGATATGGGTATTATTGGTCCGAAATGAAGAAAAAGGAGGAGAAATTGTAACTACGATGTCTTTTGGGCCAAGAATATCCAAGGGAGAAATAATGCTCATTCATAGATGACATAGCGGATTGGCGGGTTCCATATGTGGAGTTCTTATAAAGTGGCATCCTCCCTGCTGAAAAGAAGGACGCAAGAATAATACAAAAGAAGTCGTAGAGATTTTACCTACATGAAGGAGATTTATTTAAAAGGGGATTCAATGACAAGCCTCTATGGTGTTTAGACTTAAGAAGAGCTAATAATTTGGTTTATCAGATGTATATAGATGAGCACCAAGAAAGAGCCAAGTTGTATAAACAGCTAATTGATCATGGGTACTATTGGCTAAAGATGGAAGGAGATTGGCTAGAATTTGTTAAGAAGTGCCATGCTTGCTAAATTCACGGGAATCTGGTGCATGCCCCTACTGTAGACCTAAGAACTATAGCAACACCTTGACCTTTTCATACATGGGGAATGGATCTCATAGGGCCTATTCATCTGAATTCAAGAGGAACATATAGATTTTGACTGCCATCGAGATGTATACGAAATGGGTGGAAGCAGTTCCCTTGAAGAGAGCAACATGACCGGTAGTGGAAAACTTTATAAAAAGGCACATTATTTATCGTTTAGGAATTCCAAATGTAATCTTGTCGGATAATAGGACACCCTTCATAAACAGGGATGTCAAAAAATTAATGGACAAATACAAGGTGAAACATTATAAATCATTACACTACCCGAAAGGAAACGGTCAGGCAGAGGCTACTAATAAAACCCTGATCAAGATTCTATCAAAGACTCTGGATGATCATCTGAAGGAATGGGAAGAACAATTGCCAATAACATTATGGGCCTATTGAACCTCAAAGAGAAAACCTATAGGGGAGACTCCATATGCCTTAGTATATAGCAAAGAAGCTGTCTTGCCCGCTGAAATAGAAATTCCTTCGGCCATAATGAAACTTCGAAGCCTAGTTGAGGAAGAGAACTGACCGGCTGTTCTCGAAACCTTAGCCGACTTCCGAGACAAAGCTAAAGAGAAACTAGAAAGGTATCATGAACGACTACAACGACAATACAATACTGTAGTGGTACCTCAACAGATTTTGGTGGGCGATTTGGTGCTCAAGACTGCAAATCAAGTCATGAGGGGAACACTAATCACCAAATTTTTCCCAAAATGGGATGACCCATATTGGGTATGAAAGGTCTCCGAAAGCGGGTATTACAAAATATCTCGTGTGGGATCTGATACTATTTTCAGCCCCCTGAACCTAAAGTGGGTCAAGAAATATTATACGTGAGATAATTACCGGAGGAAGAAATGATACATTTTATCTATAAAGGTGATCGAGGCACCCCGACTTGACCAAGTCCTCGAACCTGACAAGTTATATTTTCTCTTTAAAAGTGATCGAGGCACCCCGACCTGATCAAGTCCTCGAACCAGACAAGTTACACTTTATCTTTAAAAGTGATCATATATTATTTTTTCCACTTCTATTCGAAAAAAATTGAGATTCAAAATATCATGAAACATTATGCTTTTTATCAAAAGTAAATGATTATTAATGAAATATCTCAAAATTTTGTAAATTTTCTAAGGATATACAAAAGCAAGTGGTTGATTGTGAATTATATTCATGTTATGTTATACAAAGTTTTGTCTTAGAATATTAATTTGGATTATTTATGATTCAAGGACCCATATTGATTCATAATGATTCAAATTAATAAAGACACAAAATGAATGAAAATACTTTGATAATTAAGAAGTAATATGACAAATATGTTCTTTTGAAATAGGAAAATAAATGCTACAAAAGGCCTAGAGCCAAAGGCCATGACATATCAAACTGTAGTGGGGGCATGGCCAAAGCTTCTAAGGCGACAATAGCTGCATCACGAGCTTGAACGCCATCCTTCAGTTCTCCCTCAAAATGATGAGCAGCTGGCTCATAATCTCGAAGCTTAGTCTCGTATTCTTGGAGCTTGGCTTTCACTTCAGATATAGTGGTCTGAATCTTTGAGAGTTCCCCTTGAAGAAAGACGACAATAGTTATGCTGGAAGACAACCTCAGCTCGTAGTGTGGCAATATGATGATCTCGGGTGATTAGGTCCAATCTAGTACAAAAAGGGGACATTTCAAAACCAAGGGCGGCGAGATCAATGACCTTGCAATTTAGCCTATCCAAATCTTCATTTTGCAAAGTCTAAAGGGAGAGATTTAATATGTCAAGAATGAAACTAGCAAGGCGGTCCAACAACATTGTCACCAAAGAAGCTTCATGAACGATCAAACGATCTAAAGTCTGTGGGAACCAAACTAATAGACGCTCGAGGATCTCTTTATTGGAGTCTGTAATCTGGAAATCTCTCCATGCAACAAGTCTCCCCCTTGGATTGAAGGAAGCTCTAGAAGCAGTTGTCTTTGAAGTCACCATGACATTTAGAGGGATATGATTTATGATTTCTAGAATTACTAGCTAACCCGCTAAGTCCAAATCAGTGGGAGGAGAGCTAAGGTCATTCATGAATGAATCAGCACAATCTGGATGAAGGGTGTCAAAGGCGGCAAGAACCTCGTAAGGTACAGGCAAGAGGTTTAGATTTTTAGCCTGAAAGGAAGTATGGGAAAAAAAAAGAAGAAATTATATGAAAAGTAAAAAAAAAATCAACAGGGAGATGTATAGTAATGGAAATGAGAAGTTTACCAAAAATTCTATAGATAGGGAGTTGTAAGTCGCCCCACCCGATGAAGTCTCACAAGCACCCTCCCTAATGACTGCTCCCTCAGCAGAATCTTTCTGGGGAGAAGAGGGGGGGGGGGGGGTCAGCAGCAGGTGAAGGATTTTCCCTCGAGGGAGTAGAAGTCGAGACCATGGCATCAACCTCATGAGAATCACTAGTGCCCTCGAGGTGGGTGGTAGATAACGCTGCAGGAGGAGAGGAAGGAGGAATTGTATTACGCACAGCCGGAGTGGAACTAACATCGAATAGGGAGTCGTCGATATTGAGGTTGACACATTGTTTATAAGGAGAAAAAGTATAGCTAGTAGTATTGCCAACAATTTTAACAGGTTGAGAAGGTCCACAAATAGTAGGGCCCATAGCCTCTTGCTTACCACCTTTGAGAATTCCTAGGGGAAGGTTATCATCTTCATCCTCGTTATCCTCATCAAGGACCTGAAAATTATAGAAAACAACAACATAAAGAGATAGGAAAACGAAGATCAAAACGTTGAAAGGAGATAATAATGTAAGTTTTACCACAAGCCTTCTCCTTTGCCTAGTTGGCTCCTCGACTGTCGGTTTGCTAGAATCGTCGTAATATGCACACTTAGATAACCTCAATCTAAAGGTAGTGCCAGTGGTAGTAGTACGTCTCACCTCCCGAGCAGCTGGACCTGTGGTAGTTTGGGTAGCCCTCGAATGAGTGACTCTTATATCCTTAACAGTGAGAGGTTCTGGAGAAAGGTGCTTGGAAGATGTAGCCTCATGATATGGGTTAGGCCTATGCCGTAATGTCTGAGACTTAAGGAGTCGGAAGCTGGTGGGCCAATTTTCGAGGCAAGCATTCGATTTCAGGGTACATAATAGTTTGGCCCATTGTGAATAGCGGGGAGGAGAAACTGCTCGAATAGTCAAGGCTGAGTCATCCAACCACCGTTCTAGAATAAGCTGCCAATAGCACCGCTCATCTGAAGAATACCGCCCCTTTCGAGAAGCATCAGGAATGACAAATGGGAAATGGTCTTCATAAGGAAAGGATTGTCTCGAGAATTCCCATATAAAAGTTCGAGCTATAAGGATAAAGTTATCAATGGCCCTCTCATGATCTCTGTTGAGAGCCTCACTGTAAGGTTGGTGCTGATCAAAGCCAAACTGCATGATTACTCTATGTGGAGAATATAACACGGCCCCATAGTCATCATCCTTTACAGAATAAGGTAACTTTTCAGCCCTAGCCCTAAGGAATAAGAACCAGAGAAGTGTCGATCCCTCTAGATCCTTAATGGGTATAATGGAACGAGACACCCTCTTGTAATAATGTGGGAGATGTTCATCCTCGAGAATAATGGTGAAATGACGAGCAACGAAAGAGGAAAAGTCATCGATATAATGTCGCAAATCTGAGGTGCCCTTATCATCAATCCATCGAGCCGTGCGGGGCACAATGTTAGGTGATAAAGAAGGCGGGGATGACTTCTTTTTCTTCTTAGATACATACGACGGAACGGCGTAGCTGGGAAAGCGCTCAAAGAGAAAAATTTGGAGAAATGAGCCTGGGGCAAAGCAGTTCACATCATACCTGAGCAAATTGTTAAAGAGCGCCGATAAGTATGAAAAGGAGTACATAATAAGAAAGGAAAATATAACAGTTAAGAGATAGGCACCTTCGAACTGATTCCCTCATGGCTAAGACAGTCTCATCCAAGCGGCGGTATATGGACCCCAAAAAAATAGGAGCAAGAGGGACTGATAGGCCATGAGCTAGTAAGGTGGCCAAACGAAACATGCATGCCGAAGGTCAATCTACTGGTGAACTAACCAAGGAAAATGAAGTGCGATTGCCACATGACCAAATAAGTGGCAAATGGATAAGGGCATGATTCTCCATAAAGAGAAAGCACTGACTCCCTATGAACTAGGCGGTCCCAGTTATTCGGCTTGTAATCATGAAAGAAGCACCGCACCCAAGAATGCCAGGAGGCCTTTTGGCAGTTGGACGTCTCGAAATCTGGTAATAGATCATCACCTTTGAATCTGGAAGTATAGGTAGATGCCAACTTAAAGGCCTCCATCAAGTAGAGTATACAATCAATGTCCTTTTACAGTGGATGGGTCGAAACACAAGAGGTCGAGCCTTTGATGGGAAGGCTATAAGAACGCGAGTAAGAATGGTCAAAGCAAGCATAATGTTAAAAAAAAAAGAAGGGAAATAAACACATGAAGAAATGTAAGGGCTCTCACTGATATATGACATAGATGTCCTCTAATGTGGGGGTGAACTCACCTAAGCCACAACGAAGGTGCATGTGGAAGAACACCATCGGGACAAAAGTGTGTAAAGTGCATCTTGATCCTGGTGGATACGAAGGTCCCTGTACAGCTGAATGCAGTGGAAGATACCAACACTCTTAAGTATCTACACATTTTTTGGATTGCTTAGTATCTCGTCAGTCCAATGTTGCCACCCTTAGAGACGGTTGCAAGAGTCGGATTGAAAGCGAACACGACTGAATGGGAACTCTTGCTTCTCTATACGTATATGGGGAATACTACTAGTAATAGGAGATCGCTCTTGGCTTTTGCAAGCCATAGCATAGAGAAAAAGACCTTCTTTGTCAGGGAGTGGAAAAGAATGGCGGTCATAGCTACTAACACGATCCCAAAAAATGTCCAAAGGCCCCAAAAAAGGGGATTTTCCCCACTCTGAGATGAAAGGAATTAGCCTAGTGGGCTTAGGGCCCACATGATGATCATCGAAATTGGCCTACAATGATAGAAGTTTAACATAAGGATTCCATGGGAATGAAGGCAATTGAAAATAAAATGCTTACCATGGTAAATCTGAACTCCTTCAAGGTAGCCCTAAGACAACCTTTCGATCAAACTCGGTAGGAATTAAGTCGAAACGCTCGTATGACTAAACTTAGTCCGAGGAAAGAGAAATTAAGGGCACTTGAAAAAAAAAACATTGAATGTGAGAAAATAACATGAACTAAAAAAAAAAGGAATGAGGAATTGAGCCAAAACCCCTAGGGTTTGACCACCTTAAGGTTCGGCCACCTAGGGGGAGATCCATTGGTACGTTATTTGAGTGGTTGTTGAGGTGTTGGTTGTTCGACCCGAATGTCCCTTTGACGCGAAAAGGTATTTTTTCTTTAAAGGAGCCAAGATCTTGTTAAGGTGTAATGGATTAGAAAAGAAAAGATTGAAGGCACCTGAAACGAAGAAGAAACAACCATCAATGAAGATTTAAATGCACAATTATGTAAACAAGATAAGGGAAAACAAAACAATAATGGAGGAAGAACACCTAGGGTGTGGCCACCCCCTAGGTTTATGGGAATCCAAAACCTAAAAGGATTGATAATCCTTTCCAAAATAAAAAAGAATGGATTTTATTTTCCAAAACAAATGAGGAACAATGAAATAAAAAAATTGAAAAACCCCTAATGAAACTTTCCTAGACGCGGCTTCTAGGATTCAGATTTCGATTTGGGAATTAATATCATTTGTGGTGATTTACCCGATTCAAATGGAAGAAATCAGTTCATGATAACTATATACTATGGCTATTAAATTAATGAAATTAAAGGGAAAAGTTACTTACTCCTATAAACATATAGCCAACATAGATGATATATACCTTTAAAAGTTTAAGCATATGCATGGATGACCCACTTGCATACTTTTTGAAGTTGCAAAGTTAACATGACATGTATATATGCATAATAAAGTTTTACAACTTACATGGTGTACAAAGCTTCAGACTTGGATTGTATAATAGATATACATATATAACGAAGACTAACATCCCACTAGGGTTCAGACAACTCACATCTTACCGAGGCTTTCTAGGATTCGGCGTGATATATAATGTTATATGTTATGCTACTAGCATTCGGCCATAAAGGTTCGACCTACAAGGTTTTGTTTATATATGTATATACATACATATACATATAAATAATAATGATAATAATATAAATAATAATAAATAAATAAATAAATAAAATAAAATTCATTATAAATATAAATAAATAAATAAAATAATAATAATAATAAATTAAAGACTAGAATTTTTTTGGCACGATTGCCACTTTGAAGACGCGACTCACGTACAGGGAGAAAATGAGAGCCATTGTATAAAATTAGGATTTACATTTGACCTAATGAATTAAATAAACTAAAGTAAATAAGACGAAAATAAATGAACAATGAACTAACATACAACAAATGAATTATTAAAGACAGTAAAAAATAGGAAAATCTTGAAAACGTAACTTAAAAGCTGCTATCACGAGTTCCAAGGTAGAAGGCTCGTGCGGGGCAACTCATTTTGGGAATCAATTGAGGGATTAGATTGGTAGCTCGAAGAATCGGGTGAAATGGGTATTACCTGGGTAACTATGGGTATTCTGGGAACTTTCCTATTACTAAGGGTATTTCTAGAATTTTTCTGGAGTCAAATGCCTTACACATGACACCTTTTGCCAGAAAATTCTATAAATAACGCCTCATTTTATAAGAGGAAGGACTTTTGAACTCTTGGAGAACTTTGAAACCACAAGGAGAATTCTCTCTGAACTTGCGAGAGTGGGAACATTCTTGGAACTTGTTTGGGATTCGAAATTGAGTTCTAACTTCGAGATAATCATGATCTCGTGATTATACATGGACCTTTGAAGTTGAACTTGGATTCCCTCGAAATCTAACACTTGATAGAGGCTCTCAGACACTAGCAATTACGCCGAGATCCTGATAGTTCTGCCTTGTGTTACTTGGGTACTTGCTCACCAGTTTCTTCCCCCCTCTCCAATCTCCCGATTGATTCTGTATTCTTCACAAATTTCTCACCCCCTGGATCATGACGAAATCCTAACCCTAGCGAGGTACAAGACTTCCTCGCCTACGAAAGAATCTAGCTTACATAGTGGATACCCAACAAAAGGGGTCAGAAATTGATCAGATACCGGTAGTGGAGGAGTTTGCAGACATATTTTTAGGGGAGTTACTTGGTCTTCCATTTGATAGGAAGATTGAGTTTATGATTGATGTAGTACTTGGGATGACGCCTATTTTGAAGGTTCCACATAGAATGGTCCAATGGGGATGAAAGAGTTAATGGTAAGTGTCTCTCCTTAGGGAGTACCAGTACTGTTTGTAAAGAAGAATGATGAGTCATTGAGGTTATGTATTGATTATAAGGAATTAAATAATGTGACTATCAAGAATAAGTACCCCTTACCTAGAATTGATGATTTGTTTGATTAGTTAAAATGTGTGAAATATTTTTCTAAGATATATTTGCTAAAATTAAATAATGAAGTTGTACCTAAGACAATATTTAGGACTCATTATGGTCATTACGAGCTTCTAATAATGCCATTTTGTTTGTCAAATGCTCTAGCAGCGTTTTTGGATCTAAGGAATAGTATTTTTAAGAAATATTTAGACAAGTTTGTAGTAATGTTTATAGATGATATTTTAATTTACTTTAAGACACAGGAGGAACACGAGGAACATTTACGGATAGTGTTGGAGACCTTAAGAAGGGAGAAGTTATATGCAAAATTGTTTAAATGCGAATTTTGGTTGGAAAGTGTTCAGTTTTTAAGTCATACAGTTGACGAGGAAGAAAACTCTGTGGATTAGGTGAAAGTAAAAGTTGTGATTAATTGGGAACAACCGAATACCCCAACTGAAATTAGGAGTTTCATAGAACTAGCAAGATACTATCAACAATTTATTCAAGATTTTTTAAAAATAGCAGCCCCACTAACAAATTTAACTAGGAAGTATATGAAATTTATCTTGACGAAAAAGTGTGAGGAATGTTTCTAAGAATTAAAGAAGAGGTTGAGCACGACACCAGTATTATCTCTACCAGATAATACTAGCGGGTTTGTGGTATATAGTTATACTTTGCACAAAGGTTTAGGGTGTGTTTTGATATAACAAAAGACTAGTAGGTTGATTGTACAAATATATATATATATATATATATATATATATATATAGCGACGGATAAACATATAGCGATGGACCAAACCGTCGCCATGTCCGTCGCTAAAGGAGTACCAGCTTGGTATATGAGAGGGTATGCTCTTGATCCATGCTATATATGTGTGTGTGTATTTGTAAAAATTAAATAAGTTGTGTTATGAAAATGATCATATATAAAAAAAAAATATGTGAGTAAATCATATTTATATGATTTAAAGAATAGATTTAATAGTTAATTAAATTAATTGGATGAATTAGTAAGGGAATGAATAAAAATATATATGATTTATATATAATACTTTGTAATATGTGTTTTATGCGAAGGATTAAAATGTATATATTTAAATGCTGAAATATATACATTCATTGGGGGGGGGGGGGGGGAAATTAATAGTTAGGTTAACTATTAAATTAAAAGATTTGAATTAAATAAGAGATGAATATGGAAGAGGCTAAAATTAATTAATTAATATTAATTAATTGATATGAAGTTAAAAATTATATTATGAAATAATATAATTTGAATATCAAGTCTTGAACAACAATGGGTTTATTATGAATTGAATTTCATAAATGAGGGAATTTATTCGCTTAATTAAAATGGTGAATTAATGTATGCATTTTTATTTTAATAAAAATGAAGGAGTTAATTAACTCATTTCGTATTTATATTTGTTTGGCGTAATTGCATATACATCATGAAAACAGAAGGATTTTGAGAAAAGGTACCCCAACTATGATTTGGAGTTAGCAGTAGTAGTTTTTGCTTTGAAAATATGAAAATATTACTTATATGGTGAAAAGTGTGTGGTGTGATGTCGCAAGCACCCAAAAAATAAAATCTTACTTTGGAAAAATAAATATGTAGTAGTGCAAGTAAGAGTCGATCCCACAGAGAATGATTATTTAATTTTATGTTTTGTAAATAAGAATTGGGGGGTTTTGTAATTAAAGAAATACTTTAAAATAAACTAATTAAAATAATTATGCAAGAAATAAATATAAATAAAAAGTCTTGGTTTAAGTTAATATCCACCATCAAGAATTTACAACTGATCACTGATGCAAGAATAACTCAATTAATATTTTGAAGATTCACCGTAGAAAGAACTACTCGCAGGTGGAATAATTTTTCTCCTCTCTCCTTAATTTTAGATAAGTAGAGTCACGTGGTCTAAATACCCTTACTATTAAACAACCTCCGGCACGTGCTAAAGATTTAATTTTAATAGCAGCATAAAGAATTAGAGAGATCGTTGAACTAAACAACACAAGCCACGTGTTTGCATTTAATTTAGATGAATATTCTTCCTAAGATAAAATAATCTTTTGATCTGCAAAACAATTATTAAACTTAGTTGCTTCACAAATAGCAGTAGATTAATATGAATAATAAACTAGTAGCGCTCCTAGCAATTAAACAAATCAATCATAAAATTAAGCATAGAAGAATATTCAATAATCAAAATATAAATTGAACAATTAAAATAAATTAGATCTCACAGTGGATAAATCTTGATGGCTTCAATCACTTAAACCAAGAAAAAGAATTTAGCTACTCATAATTGTAGAGAACACTAAAGAATAGAAGAGAGAATTTTTATTCTAAGAGAAGTTGTGTGTTACAATGTGTCTCAAGCCCTCTATTTATAGGCTCCATAAACCTCCTAACTTGTCCAAACCCTAATAGGATTTACAATTAAAAATAAAAGAAAAAGAAAAATAATTATTTTCCTAACCCTAGTTGGAATTAAAATCCAATTTGGAGTCAAAAAGTAGCAAAAATCCGAATAATTCCGTTTTCCCAGAATTAACGCGCAGCCAAACAGGGCTTTGACCCGGTCAAACCTCATTAAAACGCGCCGACAGCTGTCTCCTTCTTTTCTCGCTGGCGCGTGTAAGTCACGCGCCTGTAACAAATTTACATTTCCGCGCATTGCGCGGAGTCCGTTTCTGTAAAATCGCCAAAACGGCGTCGTTTCAGTTCGGGCGACTGATTCTTCTTGCGCGCATCGCGCGGAGGCGTCTTTCCGGTATTTACGGTTTTGCCATCGGTGCTGGTTAATTACGAAATCGCCATCAGACTTTGGGGATTTTCCAGATTTGCCCCCAAGCTTTAGTTTTCCTACAAAATAAAATATAAAAATAAATAAAAATAATATAAAAATACTAAAAATCCTAAAAACACATAATAATAAATAAAACACCTAAAATACTAAAAATAAATAAAAACACATAAATAAAAAATATAAAAATACTATAAAATTACCTAAATTAACATAAATTAACTAAAATCCTATAAAACCTATTAAAATCGAAAATGAGCTAAATAATTAAACATTTAAGCATACAATAAATATAAAAACTAAGTTTTGGGCATAAAAATATCGTATAATTTAGTCCTATCAAATACCCCCACACTTAGCTTTTTGCTCGTCCTCGGGCAAAACAAAAATAAAAACTATAAAAATAAAACTAATAACCAAACAACTTACTTGAGCAACAGAGCAATATAAATTTCAACATCAGTCTCAAAGATTTTTTAAATGACAACTCAAAGAAAATTTCAAAACCATGCAAAATCTAGAATTTCAACATATTTATTAATCTTACTCTACTCAAGACCTTTTGTGTGTGTGTGAATCCAAATGTATCAAACTAATTAAAACTCAGATAAGTTTCGGTCATTAATTACCTTATAAAAGATATATAATAAAACTCAATATACTTATTTTTCTCATTACTTTTAGCTAATACAGACAAATATAAATCAGACGATCAAAAGGTTTTTAATTAATGAAACACACTAGGATTATCAATTTTTTTTCTTTCAAATACTTTTTCAATTTTTCTCTTTTAATGGGTGCATTTTATGCTCCATCCCATTTTCTTTCTTTCTTCATTTTTTTTACGGTGAGTGCATTTTATGCTCCATCTCACCAACGAGTGCGTTTTACGCTCCATCTCGTTTTTTTTCATGTGTTTATGAGTGAGTGCGTTTTACGCTCCATCTCAACCCACCACATAATTTTGTTCAATAATAATCCTAGAAAAATTACCTAAATCATCTCTTCCAAATTATATTTTGTCTCATATTTCACTTCAAATAATGATCAAATAAGATATAGAGCTCAAAAATATCTTTCATAAGCATTTAACCATTTAAACTTTCTCTAAATTAAAACTAGCTCAAACAAATGGATATAAGTGCATAAAAATTTTAAAGATCTCAAACAAAGTAATAATTAATAAAAAGTCAAAATCCAGATTAAGCAAAAATTTATCATTTTTTCAAGAGTTATAAAAATCAAAATTTATCATTGGCTAAAAATTAAAATTCAATTAATTCATTGCTCAAGTGACTCATCCTAAAAATAAAATAAAAAAACTACCCCATTTTCGTCGGAAACACGGTTACACTTAGCATGTGCAACAAGCCTTTAAACCCCAAGGTTACCCCAAGTGGACGAGTTTTGTCTCGTGAGGGTTTGCAGTGAATTTACCCACAAAATTCAAATTTTCAAATTTTTTAAAATTCCTAATTTTTTTTTATTTTTTTTTTTTAAACAAAAACAAAAATGAAACAAAATCTTAAAATTCCCTAAAAATAAAATAAATATCATAAATCCCTTCCCCCACACTTAAAATTTACATTGTCCCCAATGTAAAGTAAAATGCAAAGAAAAAGGCACAAATAACTATAAAAAGAAAAAGGGAAAAGAAATGCAAATCTGATTTCTTGGGTTGCCTCCCAAGCAGCGCCTTTGTTTATCGTCATTGGCTTGACAGCATGCTTCCTTTCTCAAGTAGTATAAATCGGATCCTCAAGGTCGAAGTTAGTCGCGTCTTCTTTGCGAAAATTTTCATGAAAATGCTTGAGTCTATGGCCATTCACCTTGATTACTTTAGAAGTTTCCAAACTTTGAATTTCAACTGCACCATGTGGAAAAACATTAGTAACAACAAAAGGTCCAATCCATCGAGAACGTAACTTACCTGGAAACAAACGAAGTTGAGATTGGTATAAAAGAACTTTGTCGCCAATCTTGAATTCCTTCCTTAAGATCATCTTGTCATGAAAAGCCTTTGTTTTCTCCTTGTAAATTCGCGCACTTTCATACGCATCATTGCGAATTTCCTCTAACTCTTGGATTTGCAACTTCCTATGCTCTCCACTGTCACTCATCTTCATATTGAAACTCTTAATAGCCCAATAAGCTTTGTGTTCGAGCTCTACAGGTAAGTGACATGGTTTCCCAAATACTAATCTATAAGGTGACATACCAATAGGCGTTTTATAAGCCGTCCTATACGCCCATAAAGCATCATCCAAGCGCAAACTCCAATCTTTTCTGTTCGGATTGACTGTCTTTTCAAGAATGGACTTAATTTCTCTGTTTGACACTTCCGCTTGTCCATTGGTTTGCGGATGATAGGCAGTCGACACCTTATGAGTGACATGATACTTTTTCAACAAAGCTTCCACCGTTCGATTGCAAAAATGAGTGCCTCTATCACTTATTAGAGCTCTAGGAATTCCAAACCTGGACAATATGTTAGTACGGAGAAAACCTGCAACAACTTTGGAATCGTTAGTCCTTGTGGCCTTAGCTTCCACCCATTTCGAAACATAATCGACAGCAAGTAAAATATAAACATTACCAAAAGATACAGGAAATGGTCCCATAAAATCAATGCCCCAAACATCAAAGATTTCACAAAATAGTATGGGGGTTTGCAACATTGCATTTCGTTGGGATATATTACCTGTCTTTTGACAATTGCCACACGACTTGCAGAACAAATATGAATCTTGGAATAAAGATGGCCAATAAAAACCACAGTCAAGCACTTTTCTTGCTGTCCTCTTAGATCCAAAGTGACCTCCACAAGCATATGAATGACAAAAAGTGAGAATAGGATCAATTTCAGTTTCAGGGACGCACCTTCTAATTACTTGGTCTGCACAATGCTTCCATACGTATGGGTCATCCCACACGTAGTACTTTGCTTGACTTTTGATTTTATCCCTTTGAGCTTTAGACAAATTAGAAGGCAAAATGTTAGTAACCAAATAATTGACAATATTTGCATACCAAGGTGATTTTTTATATGTAGAGAACAATTGTTCATCAGGAAACGTCTCTTGTAGAGGAAGCTCATCTTGCAGATTCGTTAAACGACTCAAGTGATCTGCAACACTATTTTCTGTCCCTTTTTTGTCCTTGATCTCCAAATCGAATTCACTCAAGAGAAGTATCCATCTTATCAACCTTGGTTTTGCCTCTTTCTTTGTCATCAAATAACGAAGAGCTGAATGATCAGAATAAACAATAACTTTAGTACCAAGCAAATAAGATCGAAATTTTTCTAAAGCAAAAACAACAGCTAAGAGTTCTTTTTCAGTGGTCGAATAATTTCTCTGCGCATCGTTCAAGGTCCTCGAAGCATAATAAATTGCATGAGACGCTTTCCCAACTTTTTGACCCAAAACAGCTCCTACTGCATAATCACTTGCGTCGCACATAATCTCGAAAGGGATGTCCCAATTCGGAGGTTGAATAACTGGAGTAGTGGTCAATAATTCCTTCAACTTATCAAACGCTGTCTTACACTCCTTGTCAAAATTGAAATCCACATCCTTTTGTAGTAATTTGCATAGGGGTGATGCTATCTTGGAAAAATCTTTTATGAATCTCCGGTAAAAACCTGCATGTCCAAGAAAAGAACGCACTTCCCGCACACTAGTGGGATAAGGTAGAGACTGAATAATATCAATTTTTGCTTTATCTACTTCAATTCCCTTAGATGAAACAACATGACCCAAAACTATACCTTGTTCAACCATGAAATGACATTTTTCAGAATTTAGTACAAGGTTAGTGTCTATGCATCTTTGAAGGACAAGTGTAAGGTTGTGTAAACAATTATCAAAAGAGTCCCCATGAACTGTAAAATCGTCCATAAAAACTTCCATGATATGCTCAATATAATCGGAAAATATACTAACCATACACCTTTGGAAAGTAGCAGGGGCGTTGCAAAGTCCAAACGGCATACGACGATAGGCAAAAGTTCCAAATGGGCATGTGAACGTCGTCTTTTCTTGATCCTCCGGAGCAATTGCAATTTGGAAATAACCTGAATAACCATCAAGAAAACAATAATAAGAATGACCAGCTAATCGTTCAAGCATTTGATCAATAAAAGGTAAAGGGAAGTGGTCTTTTCGGGTTACAGCATTTAATTTTCTATAATCTATACAAACCCGCCACCCATTTTGAATACGGGTGGAAATTAACTCATCATTTTGATTTTTGACCACAGTTATGCCCGTCTTTTTAGGAACTACTTGAACGGGGCTAACCCAACTACTATCCGAAATAGGGTAAATCATGCCAACTTCAAGAAGCTTTTGAATTTCTTTTTTCACTACATCCATCATGGGTGGATTTAGTCTTCTTTGCGATTGACGGGTGGGTTTCGCTCCTTCGTCAAGTAAGATACGATGCATGCATGTCGACGGACTTATTCCCTTGATATCAGCAATCGTCCAACCAATGGCCTTCTTATGCTCCTTAAGAACTTTCATGAGTTGTTCTTCTTGTGATGGACTAAGTTTATTGGAGATGATCACTGGCGATGTCTTTGCGTCTCCAAGAAAAACATACTTGAGATGATCAGGAAGGGGCTTCAATTCTGGAGTAGGTGACTGCAAAACAGATGATAAAGATTTTTCGTTAGGAACTGGTAGATCAATATACGGAATGTTACCTGCGTTTGAAGAATCATTTAGTGTTGCAATAACATCCTTCAATTCACTGGTCAAGGCAAACTCTTTCTCCTCCTCTAGATTTTGACTGATTGTCGTTTCGACTGCATCCTTCCCATCAAGTTCGAAAATTTCCTGTGCTA
Source organism: Hedera helix (assembly GCA_947179155.2). Classification (NCBI taxonomy): domain Eukaryota; kingdom Viridiplantae; phylum Streptophyta; class Magnoliopsida; order Apiales; family Araliaceae; genus Hedera; species Hedera helix. The sequence continues at coordinate 29,435,794 of OX359280.1, read as the reverse complement.
ATGAGTCAATCACATCAATAGAATAAACAGGATTATCATCGTTAGGATATTTCATGGCATCGTAAATATTAAACTGCACAACATCGCCATCAAATTCCATTGTAAGTGTACCACTATGAACATCTATCTTGGTTTTAGATGTCTTTAAGAATGGTCTTCCTAGCAAAATAGGAGCATTTTGATCACCATTCTCCATATCAAGCACATAAAAATCAGTAGGAAAAATCAGATTATTTACCTGTACAAGGACATCCTCTATTATACCTTTAGGATAGGCATTAGATCTGTCAGCTAACTGAATTACCGTACCAGTTTTATTTAAAGGTTCAAGTTTCAAAGAAGCATATATAGAATATGGCATAACATTAATAGATGCTCCTAAGTCTAACATGGCCTTTTCAAATCTGGTATCATCTATCTGGCAAGGGATAGTAAACATTCCTGGATCTTGGCACTTAGCGGGGAGTTTTCTTTGAATCACGGCAGACACATTTTGTCCTACTTTTACCTTTTCATATCTTTTGAGTGCTTGTTTTCTTTTGTGTGTACACAATTCTTTTAGAAATCTAGCAAAACGAGGTACTTGTTTTATAGCATCTAATAATGGAATTTTTACCTCGCATTGATGAAAAGTTTCATATAAATCCGAATCTTTCTCATATTTTCGTTTTTCTGTTAAAGCTAGAGGGAAAGGTGGTACTGATTTATAATCCGAGAGAGGTGAAAATTTATGCTGAGGGGTACCATTTTCGCCTTCGTCCGTGTTGGTTGCTCTGCTCTGCTCGTTTGGTGCAGACTCTGTCTTTTCTGGAGTTGCAATCTCTTTACCGTTTCTCAAAGTGATTGCACTGGCGTTTTCTCTTGGATTCACCACTGTTTGAGAGGGTAATTTTCCAGAGCCTTGCGCCTCTAATCGACTAATTGCGGTTGCCATTTGTCCCATCTGTGTTTCCAAATTCTGCATATTCGCCTTTGTTTCATGTCGAAATTGCAAATTTTCCTGTTGAAATTGTACAGTGTTAGTACTAATTTGTTTAACCAAATCCTCTAAAGACAAATTAGAATTAGATGATTGGCCCTGTTGTTTGTTGAGATATGGCTGTTTGTATTGGGGATAGCTTGCAAAGTTTGAATTTGTGGGTTGATTTCCTTGTGGCTTTCCATAGCTGAAGTTAGGATGATCTTTCCAACCTGAGTTGTACGTGTTTGAGTAGGGATCATATCTTCTTTGTGGTTGACCAGGAAAACCACCTGCTGCATTTACTTGTTCATAGGACTCATCTTGAAGAGTGGGGCACATATCCGTTGGGTGTCCTACTATAGCACAAATTCCACAAGCTTTCACTTGTTGTGTATTACCTACAGCCATTTGACGAACAAGAGTAGTTAGACTAGCAATTTGTTCTTTAAGTGAAGAAATTTCTACCTCATTGACAGTCTGGGATGTAAAATTAAGCCTAGTGCCGAATTGTTGTGAATTAGCCGTCATGTTTGCAATCAGGTTTCTTGCAGCTTCGGGAGTTTTGTCTACCAAAGCTCCGCCACTAGCAGCATCAATCATGCTTCTCTCCGTAGACATGAGCCCTTCATAAAAATATTGGATGAGAAGTTGCTCGCTAATTTGATGGTGGGGACAGCTTGCACACAATTTCTTGAACCGTTCCCAATATTCGTATAGGGATTCTCCATGGTTCTGTCTCACACCACAAATTTCTTTTCTTATGCTGGCTGCCCTTGAAGCTGGGAAATATTTCTCCAAGAATAATTTCTTCACTTCTTCCCATGTGGTTATACTTCCTGATGGGAGATAGTAGAGCCAATCTTTAGCCAAATCTTTCAACGAGAATGGAAAGGCGCGTAATTTGATCTGCTCTTCAGTCACTCCGGGTGGTTTCATGCTCGTGCATACCACATGAAATTCTTTTAAGTGTTTATGTGGGTCTTCACCTGCAAGACCATGAAAAGAAGGCAAAAGATGTATTAGACCAGACTTTAACTCAAAGGAAGTGTTAGCATCTAGATTGGGAAAAGTTATGCATAAAGGTTGTTGGTGTAAATCAGGGGCCGCGAGTTCCTTCAAAGTTCGATTTCCAGCCATGTTGTCTTTTGCTTCAAGATTTGTTTGTCCTTCTTTCCTTAATCCGCGCAAAGTTCTTTCGATTTCGGGATCAAACCTTAAATCACTTTGATTAGTAGAACGAGTTATGGTCATAAACAAGCAAGAGAATAAAAATAAAAATAACTACGAAAAATTACTAAAATAAAATAAAAGAAACACAAAAATAAATAAATCAAGTCCCCGGCAACGGCGCCAAAATTTGGTGTGATGTCGCAAGCACCCAAAAAATAAAATCTTACTTTGGAAAAATAAATATGTAGTAGTGCAAGTAAGAGTCGATCCCACAGAGAATGATTATTTAATTTTATGTTTTGTAAATAAGAATTGGGGGGTTTTGTAATTAAAGAAATACTTTAAAATAAACTAATTAAAATAATTATGCAAGAAATAAATATAAATAAAAAGTCTTGGTTTAAGTTAATATCCACCATCAAGAATTTACAACTGATCACTGATGCAAGAATAACTCAATTAATATTTTGAAGATTCACCGTAGAAAGAACTACTCGCAGGTGGAATAATTTTTCTCCTCTCTCCTTAATTTTAGATAAGTAGAGCCACGTGGTCTAAATACCCTTACTATTAAACAACCTCCGGCACGTGCTAAAGATTTAATTTTAATAGCAGCATAAAGAATTAGAGAGATCGTTGAACTAAACAACACAAGCCACGTGTTTGCATTTAATTTAGATGAATATTCTTCCTAAGATAAAATAATCTTTTGATCTGCAAAACAATTATTAAACTTAGTTGCTTCACAAATAGCAGTAGATTAATATGAATAATAAACTAGTAGCGCTCCTAGCAATTAAACAAATCAATCATAAAATTAAGCATAGAAGAATATTCAATAATCAAAATATAAATTGAACAATTAAAATAAATTAGATCTCACAGTGGATAAATCTTGATGGCTTCAATCACTTAAACCAAGAAAAAGAATTTAGCTACTCATAATTGTAGAGAACACTAAAGAATAGAAGAGAGAATTTTTATTCTAAGAGAAGTTGTGTGTTACAATGTGTCTCAAGCCCTCTATTTATAGGCTCCATAAACCTCCTAACTTGTCCAAACCCTAATAGGATTTACAATTAAAAATAAAAGAAAAAGAAAAATAATTATTTTCCTAACCCTAGTTGGAATTAAAATCCAATTTGGAGTCAAAAAGTAGCAAAAATCCGAATAATTCCGTTTTCCCAGAATTAACGCGCAGCCAAACAGGGCTTTGACCCGGTCAAACCTCATTAAAACGCGCCGACAGCTGTCTCCTTCTTTTCTCGCTGGCGCGTGTAAGTCACGCGCCTGTAACAAATTTACATTTCCGCGCATTGCGCGGAGTCCGTTTCTGTAAAATCGCCAAAACGGCGTCGTTTCAGTTCGGGCGACTGATTCTTCTTGCGCGCATCGCGCGGAGGCGTCTTTCCGGTATTTACGGTTTTGCCATCGGTGCTGGTTAATTACGAAATCGCCATCAGACTTTGGGGATTTTCCAGATTTGCCCCCAAGCTTTAGTTTTCCTACAAAATAAAATATAAAAATAAATAAAAATAATATAAAAATACTAAAAATCCTAAAAACACATAATAATAAATAAAACACCTAAAATACTAAAAATAAATAAAAACACATAAATAAAAAATATAAAAATACTATAAAATTACCTAAATTAACATAAATTAACTAAAATCCTATAAAACCTATTAAAATCGAAAATGAGCTAAATAATTAAACATTTAAGCATACAATAAATATAAAAACTAAGTTTTGGGCATAAAAATATCGTATAATTTAGTCCTATCAGTGTGAGATCTACACTGGCTATAAAAGTTTAAAATATAAATTTACATAGAAGGAGTTAGATAGAGGAGGTGGTTGAAGATGTTAAAAGATTATAACTGTGAAATCCTTTATCATTCAGGAAAAACTAATGCAGTTTCTGTCGCTTTGAGTCGTAAAAATTAAGAGAAGTTGATGATGTTGACGGTTCAAGAGGAGTTAATAAAGGTGTTAGAGACGTTAGAAATTAAGGTACAATGCTCAAGTAATTTGGTGGAGAAAAAGTATGCAATGGAAGCTCGTCTAACATTACAAGACAGAGTTAAGGAGATACATAACAAAGATGAAGAATGTAAAAAGATAAAGAAACGGATAGCTAAGAAAGAAGATGAAAAGTTCAAGATGGATAAGGAAGAGATTATACAATTTGCAGAAAAGATATGTGTGCCTTTAGTGTTAAAATTGATAAAAGAGATTTTGCAAGAAGCCCATAGTTCTAGGTTTTCAATTCATCCAAGTAGTACGAAGATATATTAAGAACTTTGTCAATATTTTTGGTGGCCTAAAATGAAGAAGGAAGTCGCTTAATGGGTGAGTAATTTCCTTACTTGTTAGAGAGTTAAGGCTGAACATCAATGACCGGTCGATTTACTACAATTATTAGAAATTCTGGAGTGAAAATGGGAGCACGTTACTATGTATTTTGTAGTAGGACTCCTAACTACCCAAAAAGGCTACAATGCGATTTGGGTGATAGTAGACCTATTAACAAAATCTACCTATCTCTTGTCGATCAAGGTGAGATTTAATTTAGACCAGTTAGCTAAGTTACACATCAAAGAGATCATTTCTAGGCATTGAGTTTCGATTTCAATTATAACCGATTGAGAACCACAATTCACGTCAAATTTCTAGAGAAGTCTTAAAGAACATTTCGGGATGCAATTGAGGTTGAGCACTGCCTATCATCCTCAAATAAACAAACACAATGAGAGAAAGATACTGAGTTTAAAAGATATGTTACGGGCTTGTGTCATGAATTTTAAAGAAAATTGGGACGGTCATTTAGCTTCAATTGAATTCAAGTACAATAATAGTTATTGTGCTAATATCAAATACCGCCTTATGAAGTTTTGTACAAGAGGAAATGCAGAACATCGTTATGCGGGGGCGAGGTCGAAAAACATCAATTGCTTGTGCTAGAACTAGTTTAGCAGACTACAAAAAATGTCTGAATAATACGAGGAAGAATTAAAGCAGCACAAGATTGATAGAAAAAATATACAGATAAACATAGGCAGAAGAAGCAATTTGAAGTAGGAAGCTACCTATTTTTAAAAGTATCTCCCTAGAAAGGGAAGATAAGATTCAGGAAGAAGGAAAAATTGAGTTCTAGGTTTATAAGACCTTTTTGAAATTCTTATAAAGATAGGAGAGGTGGCTTATGAGGTAGCTTTACCTCTTAATTTGGAAAATATATATAATGTGTTTCATGTATCTATGTTGCGTCCATATAAGCCGGATTATAAACACGTAATAGATTATGAGCCTATTCAATTTGAGAAAGATCTATGTTATAAGGAGATTCAAATAATTGACATGAAAGAGCAAGTACTGAGAAATAAGGTAATACCTTATGTGAAGATAATTTGGAGAAATCATATTGTAGAAGAAGCTACATGAGAGCTGAAAGATAAAATAAAACAGAATTACCCATATTTATTTAATTGATAATGTACTAGGGATTCCGGGGACATAATTCATATAATGGGGGAGAATGTAATAATTCAAACATTTACTTAAATTGTAAATGTAATTATAAATAATAAATTCAATAAAGAGTGATTTATAATGTATGAATGTATGTAGATATGTATAAGTATAAATACACACATACACTAATATAAGTCAAAATACTTCTAGAAACTTGCTTAAAAAAAGATTTGGTGGGGGGGGGGGGGGGGGGGGAGGAGGGGGGTTAACAAACCTTCTTACTATTGTACTTGGTATTGAAAAACAAAGAAGGAAATTTGGCCAACTTGTGGGCATTGATTCCTAGGTGAAGCTTGTAACCATAAAGTTAGTTTCTAATATGAAGATTAATTACTTGCAAGTAAGTAAGGATGATAACAAGTAATGAAGCTTTACTTTGACTAACCACTTGGTCCACAATTATAATTTAGAAGAAAAGGAGAGGCTTGACTAACAATAGAAAGTTTATTGGGATAAAAATGTAAATAGCAAAATTAGGAATTATATATATGATAAGCTAGTGCGCAATAGTTCATTTTCACTAACAACATTTCAAACCAAGTGAGAGTACGAGAGAGGGAGAGAGGTTCGGCAGCTAGAGAAGTGGAAAAGAGGAAGAAAGCTAGAAGTAAGAAAGGAAATGTAAGAGAAAGAGAAGCTAAAACGAAAGAAGGTAATCAAACCCTAAACATTTTCTGATTCTTATATCATCTCAAAGTTATTAATTTCTTTGGTAAGATATATGAAACCTAAAACATATTTAGACTTAGTTTTTTTATGTTAATGATGTACTACCATGGATCATGAAAGAAACCTTAAGAGCTTGAAGGAAATAAAAGATGAAACATTAATCTATGTTTTAAAAACCCTAAATCTAGACTATTTTTTTTGTAAAATACAGAACTTAGAACTTATAATGTACAAAGAATCTAAGCATGAAACGTTTAGGGTATATACTATTGTAAGTTAGCTAGCAACTGACAAAATTTGAGACCGTAACTCTTTGGAAATTATTTATTATGAATTTTACAAGTGGACTAGTTAGAGTATATAACACTTGGCCATTGTGATATTTCTGGAGTTAGAGACCTCACAAAATTCTAAAATTTTTATGGTAGATGTATCATGATATAGAGGGGGGCTCACATCCAAAATGAGCTCAACATACTTATAGATAATTAATTAAAAATAAAATAATTTTAAAATTTAAAACCCTAAAATTATGGGATTAACTTGAGTTCTGTGAATCATTTGGGTTAGAAATTTTTATTGGAGACTCTCTGTGATGAAGGGATATACTATCCAAATTTCATAATTTTTGGAGTTAAACTCAAATTATGAAAAATGTTACAATTTTGAAGAGAAATGACCTTTAAATAAATAATAACGTAGTTGGAAAAATTAGAGAATCTAATATATATATATATATATAAAATAAAATTTTTATAGTGGTCTAATGAAGAAAATAGGGATGCAAAAATTTTGTAAAATCAATTAAAGTGAATTGAAAAATACGAAATAAAATTATACTAGTTAATATATGTTAAAATGAAATGTATAAGTTAAGTTGATGATAAAAATTAAGTTTTGAAGGTTAAGTTATAAAAAGTAAGTAAAAATATATTCAAAACTTAGTTTACGATAACCAAAAATACCAAAACGGATTGACGGGAAGTTACCGACGGTAACAATTAATATTAACAAAGAAGTTAATATATCAATCCTCATGAATAATGTAAGTTATCCTTGGGAGGAATTAATTGATTTGAGCGAGGAAGATACGAGCAAATCGTGTAAGTTTCCGCATTACGTGGTCTCATATTGTTATAATTATTCAAATTATATTTTATTCTTAACTGGATTATGAAATTTCATTTATAATATTGCGAGTTTTAAAATAAAGAGTTAATACCATTTGCTTTCGACTAAACTTTGTTGATGAACCAATTTTGTTCTTGAATTATTATTCTTTAAAATATAGAATTGTTACAATTTCTTTGGAGATGGTTATTGTTCCAAACCAAATTATTTTGAGGCAGATTCTTGATGTTTAGAACTGAAGTGAACAACCCTATTATATATAGGGGAATATTACGATATGGTCGGGAAACCGACACTACATTGTAAACACAGCGTGAAGATGATATTACGCATAACATGGGGTATTTTTAGGCAGATCCCCTATAATACTCTAAGGAGAGTTCATAGTCTTTGTAACTGTTGAACATTTTGGAGAGTTATTGGTCTTGTGATTGATGAACATTATAAATAATTCTTGGTGCCTATGACCACTCGGTTACCTCATTAAAGTATTAAAGATTGTTGGAAATCATTTGATTCAGTTTAAATAAATTGTGGAGATTTTAATTCCCCAAATCAAATACTTTGCGATGTCCAATGACATTTACTCATCGTGTATAAAAGTTTATATTGCTGTATTTTAAATCTTAAAAACTTGTTGATCAAGCTTGTTGCTGACTCTTGCGTTTTCATATACGTTACACAGCTGAAGAAGAGGGACCAAAAGGGTTAGGTACTAAAGGCAAGGGAAAATGGTATTTAATTATTTGGAATAGATAATCTTGATGTATTTAGTATATTTTTATTTATGATGTGTAAGTTTTGAACTAAAGTTGTAATAGTATTGTGTAAAGTAATTAGGATATAAGATTGTAAGATTTATTATGTAAATTATTGTAATGAGTTAAGTAATTAGTTTATTTTATTAGTTGATGATGCGAATGTTGTTAGATGGTGAACACCAAATATAGTATGGTGAGTATACGGATTTGGGGGTGTCACCAAGGTTCTAAAAGGCGCTAGGCGGGAGGCGGGCGGCCGGGAGGGGGCCTGGGCGGGATTTTTATTCTAAACTAATTTTAATATTTTATCTTGCATTTATCCAAACAAAACAATAATATAAAGGAAAATAATCTATAATAAAGATAATAAAGGCCTTTGCTTAAAGTTCAAACACATATCCATGTTGTTAATGTCAAAGTTCATATACAAACAAATAATAAAAAATACAAATTAATAGTCTTCATCTTCATATCCCTCTATATCTCTCTCTAACTCTTCTTCTCCATATCCCTCCAAGATAATGTCTCCATCGGGCTCACACTCATACTCTTCATCTCCCTCTTCTTCTGTGTCATCATCAAACAAAAAAATTTCTTCATAGAGTTCTCTTACTCTAACATTTCTACTATTTCTCTTATGCTTTAGCACGCTATCCGCTTCGGATGCTTCACCAACCGCTTATCAAGTAAGGCTCGAACAGTCCTCAACTTATTCATCTATTCCTATGACGTCGTTTTGTAGCTTAGTTATTAAAATTAAAAAAAATAAATTGCAGTCTTAAATTTTCCACTTAGGCCTCGCTTAATTTCTCCGTCTTGCCCACCCAGTCTCGTATAATTTCCTGGTGGAATTTTTTTTCCTCATTGGACATAGGCTAGGCGCTAGGCGGCCTAGGCGTGGCGCCAGGGGGGGGCCTAGCGCCTAGGCGGGGATTAATCGGACCTAGGCGGGGATTTTTAGAACACTGGGTGTCACCGCCATAGTTTGTTGGATTGTCAAGTGAAAGTTAATGGATATGTTTATAAAATCTTGGAACTATGTGGTGGCATTATGTTTCTTTTGCTTGCTGTTGTAGGAGCTCTCACATGGTAGCGTAACCGATTCTGTGAAAACTAGTTTGACTTCCATGAAATTGACTGGTACTTCTAAGTTATTTATTATTTGATTGTTTGGATTACATCTCAGTCCATCAACTATATTTTAGATGTGGAATAATGTTGTTTAGTACATTCCCCACCTGAAAATGAGCTTTCTACTTTTCTTTTTAAATTGTTTTTATTGAATATTAATTAAGGTCTGCAAAAAATACTTTGAAAGTAATTTTTTCCTTATATTACATTTGAATTGGAGGAATAGAATTGGTGAAAGAAGGGAATAGAGAAAGGAATAAAATTGTGAGTGTAATGATTCATTTTATTCCTAGCTAGAATAAGTCATTTCATGCTCTTCCCAAGGAATAAAATTCACAAATTTGGTAGGAATGAGAATTATTCATTCCATTCCAATGGAACAACCAAATACAATTTTTGTCGAACTTTGTTTTCCAAACAGAGGGAGCAACAAAAGGAATTCTGCAATTTCTTGGCATTCTAATTTGATCACTTTCTTTGAGTTCTCTTGAGCTTTTTGTAATGGCTTATTGTCATTTGGTTTCCTCCTACTTTGTATGTGTGAGGTTCCTACTTGATGGATTCTCACTAGGAATCCCCCTAGTTCCTAGTGAGGTCTAAGAGCTTTTCTTTGAGTAACAAGCTAGGATGTTTACATTTGCACTTTGTGTTCTTTTGTCGTATTACCTACGGCATGCCCCTTTGTAAAATGTATCTTTGTTAAATACAGCTATAAAACTAAACTCGCTTAACAGGTGAGGAAAATTGGAACTAAGATTTCTTTCTAGTATGATTACGGCAGCAAATTTCAGTTCCAAGTTTTTTCCAGCAAGACAGGGAAAAAACTCATTTTTCCTCAACTTGGAAGTCTCTCGGGGTCAAAGCTTCAGTGTAGAGGGGCAGCATAGCGTGGTAGAGCTCGAAGCCCAATGACCAACCTCGAATAGTTTCTTTGGATAGTCAAGAAGATAGAACTGTCTGGCACTCTTTAGCATCAGATTTAATATTGCCAAGGAATTGAACAAAGAAGTAGAAGTGAACTAGCACAACAAAGTAAACAAAAGAAAGACGTGAAGAACAAGAATTCAAGACTTTCCACTTTCACGTATAAATTTTCTTACTGGACTAGGCCATTTCATGGAAGTAAAACAAATGGAAAGAAAAATATTATACAGGTTATTTCTCTGCCATAATAATCACTTGATGCATTTTAGCACAAGATTAGCATGCCACTAATTGCAAGAAAAAAGAAAATTTAGAGCATTTGTAATACACAATTTTTTTTCTTCTTCTTCTTCTAGTCCCACATCGCCCACATCTTTTAACTACCCTCCACACTTAGCCTATATATGAAATACAACCCTTTTTTATTTTATTTTACAAAAACATTAAGGTTTTACCCAATTTGAGAAAAACCTTTTTGTTTGAGGATTTTTTTAGTAAAGACTTCCCTAATTAAAATTTTTGGTGTCGAGGATGTGGGCGGACTGCGAACCTTATAATTTCGGGTATGTCTTTTTTTTTCTTTGTGTAATTATTTAATTTTCTGTATTAGTTTTAATTTTTGTATGCTATTTAGTTTGTTAGTTTATATATTTTAGTATATCTTTGTTAGTAATTAGCATTTTGGAATATTAAATTAGTATTTTTGTAACTTTAATGTTTTGACAGAAAATAATAATATAATAATAATAATAATAAAATATTTGTCTGTAATAAAATTAAAAATGGAAATAATATTTTTTGTGAATATACTTATATGTATTTCGGAAAGAACAAGAATACTATTATTTATTAATATATACGTTACCATGATTAAAATATTTATGTATGTATAACTTTTAGGTAGAATTTTGTTTAGAACAAAAGGATTTCAGATTTGCCTAAGAGAAAGAAACTGTGTAAAACTTAATCAATTGATTAACTATTTATTTATCAATTCCTTTATTTTGTTAGTTCCGACAGAGGGAATTTAACGAGTCAGTTTTACAATATAATTTTTGGTATTGCATTGTTTATTTTAGGTACGGATTCCGTACTCCTTCAACGATACTCATTTGATTTTAATTTCTTTGTTTTGTTTCTCATTAGAATTTGGATATTATCTCGATATATTGTTCATAGTCAAATGCATTTGATAGTTTATTTTACATATTCGCAACTTATCTTGTACTCTTTAGATTTATTAAGCATGTCTAGTATTTATTTTGATTCTGTAGAAATGTACATGCTAATATATTTGGAAGCCTTTGTGTCAATTCATTTTGGTTTAGGATGTGCGTATTAGAACTCCTTTGTTAGTATTGTGTCGCATGTATTGTGACATGATATTTTTGTTAAAATGTACCGTAGGATATACTTGAGCTATAACCACCTGTGGGGGTACCACATGCATGTCTTTGGGCATTGAGACATGACACTTTCTGTGACGGTGGGATCAGTCCACGACGTCTCCATTTTGTATTTTGGTGGACATTTGGTGTTTTGTTGTGGGAGGCGTATGGGTCGGCCCTAGCATTCTGTTCTGTTCTGTTCTGCGATCTGGTGTTGTTTGTAGTACCGAACACACATTTTCAATTTTGCATGCATTTGGATCTACAGTCTAATGTGTGACTTCTGTTTTGTTTTGTTTTGTTTTGAGCTCGGTATGAAATAAACACAGCCTATCAATTCAGTCTTTTATATTGTTCAGTAAATCAGTTCAGTTTAGTGGATTAGTTTCAGTTTAGTAGATTAGTTATGTTCAGTAAGATTATGTTATTTAGTTCAGTTGATTTTGTTAATCTCAGTTGATTTTGTTATTCAATTTTAGTTCTTATTTTTGCACTCTTTATCCGTACTGGGTATTTGGTTCATGCTGTGTTTTTCCTCTGGCAGGTTTGCAAGAGGATTCAAGGGCAAGTGTGAAGAGAGTTTCTTTTTGTTTTGATATTTTTCTTAGAGTAGTTTGTGCTTAACCTCTCTTTCCACTAGTCGGGAAGGGGGTGTTACAGCATTTATGCCAAAAATAAATAGTATCACAAGAAAGAAGAAAGATTCATAACTCTGTTTCTACTATTATAAATTTTCTAAATTCGAAACAAATACATATTGCTAAAAGATCCTGTAATATGCAAAGTAATAACAGTTCACAATTATAAAGATCTTGGAGGTTTCTCTAGTAATGCAGAAAGAAAAACTTCATCCTTTGATTTAGGAGAAATAGCCCATTTATGTTTCTTGTACCTGAATTGCAGAAACATGTACATGTAGTCATCCAGATCCTTCTTATTGCAGAAGAAGCGATCAATCCACAACAATCCTCCTGGCCTTAAAATCCGGTCCCAATCAAACAGAATGAAATCCATCAGTTGCAGGTCAATCCAGCCATCCATAAACCCTGTAGTATGAATCAAGTCCATTGTGTTATCAAAGAATGGAAGCCGTTGGCTCAATGTCACATACAGAGGAACCAAGCCTCTAAGTGCTATCATCTCATTGAAAGGAGCCCCGAGGTTTAGAGCAGTTGAGATAATTGTAACATTTTGTTCTCTCATCCGTGCAGCAAATGTCCCCGTACCAACACCAAAGTCCAATCCTATCCTTATCTCCCCAGGCCTAATAGCCAAAACATCTTTGATTAGGAAATCTATCAGAAGTGATGTCTTTGTAACCCATTTAAGCTTTTCCTTCTCCATTTCAAAACATCCGGTACATTTGGAATAACCCCGTTTAGGATTCTTACTCGATAAGCACTCAAAGTTCCTACATTGATAATTGCTCCACCTAACATTTCCCCCATCTGGCAGTCTCCATAGGGACTCATTGATAGGATAAGGCTTCTTGTACAGCTTTGAGGCCCTTGTCAAGCATCTTCTTCTTGGAAGAGGATCACATCCATTAATCATAAACTTTTGCGCGAGGTTCCAATCATCTTTACAATAAGATCCAATGTCATAATCCATGTACTCTTCCAATTCCTTCTTCATTAACACACAAGCATGCCCTATCGTGTTGTATATCCTCTTCGTTCCATATATATTGATCTTCCCAACCCTGTTCTCTTTCGGGGGTTATATACTTCCGAATCTCCTCAATCACAAAAGCATTGATCAAAGGATCCTCCTTTACTGTCAAATTCCCAACCCCTTCAACCTTAGGCAGCCGAATTTGCCTAAGTGCAATGTGGGCACTATAAAGAGGCCGAATCACCTCCTCCTCTAGAAACTTTTTGTACTCCAATTTAGAAATGGTGCTTTTATCCATCACATCTTTGTTCTTTTCCATCTGTTGCACAGTTGCTTCAAGCTTATCCTGTAAACCTTCCATCTGTTTAAGTACTTCCCCAACGCGAGCAGATAGAGCTCGTACATCAAAACCCTCATCAAGATCATTTACACCATAAAATTGCCGGCATATATCTTCATTATTTAAGAAAAATCCAGCAGAATAAAATCTAAATAAACTCGATAAGCTTACAAATATAACAAGCCCTCCCAATAAAATCTGAAGTACCCCCAGGACTCTAATAAACCTACACTTTGGAAAACATAACCTTCCCATCCTTAAAAACTAAAAATAACCAACTTTCCTTTTACCCACAAATTCCCACTTAATTAATCAGATCCATTTGTCTACAAATTTCAACAACAATACTAAGAAAATCGAATACATTTAAGAAACTCTAGAGACATTATTATATTGAACTGCTGTTAAGACACTGACTCAAGACTAATTTAAAGAGACATTAGAAGAAAGATGTTGTCATAATCTGACACTAAATACTAACGCCCAAATACACTAAAATATTAAAATTTTGGACCAAATTTTTAACAGAGAAACCCAATTAGTTATAAAATCCCACAAACATTACACTAAATTGATCTTGTTCAAATATATATCAACACTAAAGATATAATGCAAGAAAGATTTGAAACTACACATATAAACAATTGCCCACCAAGAAACAATCAAGAAGCTAACTTTAGATGATTTACCAGGCTCCGATTTTTCAATTGATGATTACCCTTTACTCAAAAAGAAGAGAGAACCTCTGAAACTCCAAAATCAAACTCTTTTTTTTCTGCTAATTCAAAATCAAACTTTTGATTCAGCTCAAATAAGCACTTCAATACTGATCTGAGATTTCCGTGAAATGGGTATTAAAAACACTGAAAGCTACACTAAAATCTTGCTTCTTATCCAACTTTCGAGCTGGAAACGTAAAACCCAAGCAAGTTTTAGGCTCTTAAAATGATAAAAGTTGCGCAAATCTCGAGAAGAAACTCCCAAAGAGCTCGAAACTCTACCGCCCGTATTATTCATATATATAGATATAGTATATACGAAGTGTTGACCATGAGGGTTGTAGTGATGGTGGTTAGGTTTTCGATGACGAGAGGAGAGAGAAGACCTCGAATTGGGGCAATAGTTCGATGGGATTTGACCGTTGAAGTTACATTTCTTTAAATTTAGGGTGATTTATAAGGTATGAAATCTTGTGTTGAATATCTCTGTAATATATTTTTGTTATAAGATACATGTAATATATATATATATATATATGTGTGTGTGTGTGTGTTATATCTTTTATAATAGAGATATGTTATAGAAACATGCAACAGAGGATTTGAGCTCGATTTATAACGGCTGGGGTAGTGGCATGTAATCGGAAGGATTTTCTTTGTTAACACCCTTTTTAAGTTTTAATTCGTAGAGAAAAGAAAAAAAAAAGTGTGTCGTTGAGGTTTTTTTCATAAAAAAGGAAAGAGAAAATTAAATGAAAAATGTGAGTGTCTTGAAGTTTAAGTTATTAGAAGAGGTAAAAAAAAGAGTGAAAGAAAATTAGTGTTTTTTCGGGTCAAATATTTTTTTCTCAATTTTGATAAGAAAGTTAGAGAAAATAAAATAAAATTTTCTCTTCTCTTCTCTATCTTTTTTTTCTTTTCGACTTAAAAAACTCCCAAACATAGTGTTAAGTTGGCCAATTTTTTCAAAAGAAAATTTTAATTTCATTAAAAGTAAGTGCACATGACTCAAATTTAAATAAAAAAAAAAAGAAAGAAAAAAAAAAAAAATATATATATATATATATATATATATATAAGGAATAGAAATTAGTTAAAGTGCCAACTTGAAGGCTGAAAATATAACTTATGTCAATTAATAAGCTACTTTGAAATTCAGCAATAACCTAGAGGGAAATATATGTAATTATCCATATTTGGTTTAAGGTTTTCAGGTTAATCGTTAAATATAGTTGTTTTTTCAAATATTTTAAGTATTTTAATTTCTCTATTTTCGTGAGATTAGATCGAGATTGAAAAATTTATAAAATTTTAAAATAAAATACACAAAATAAATAAATAGGACGTCAACATGAAAAATAAATTTAATTTTAGGGCAATTTAACAGATTATCCCAATTTCTTAATACTAAATAAAAACCCTTGGGTGTGAAGCAATTGGTAATTGCACAAGAAGGGAGGGGAGATTGACAACTACTAAAATTAGGGGTGTTCATTCGGTAAAAATTAGACAGAATTGGTATCGAAATTATATAAAACTCGGTATCAAAATTGGTACCAATTGAATCGGTATACCGAATCGGTTAGTTTGTTCAGTACCGATTTTTACCGAAATAACCCAATTATTATTATTATTATTAAAAAATAATTAATAAAAATAATAATATTAATAATAATAATAATATTTTTTATTAATAAATAATTCCTAATAATAATAATACTATTTTTATTATTATTATTTTTTAATATTAATAATAATAATAATAAAACAAAAAAAAAAACCAATACAATCAGTTCTGTCTGGTTAATACCGATTTTTCAAAACTCCGGTTCAATACTAAATCGGTTGGTACTAATTTTTTTTATATCGAATCGATTGATGATCTAATATACCATAAATATAAAAAAAATAAAAAATTTTGGACACACCGAACTAGAAGTAGATAGCATTATCACTCGCATGGCAAGTCTTATATACAGTCAATCTGTAAAGATGAAAGCTCACCAATCACATATTGCCAGTATTCAATCTATGCTCAACAGTGAACTCCAAAATATCTCAAAAGTCAACGAAACAGGAAATAAATACAACATAAATTCTACGTGTCATGCTCCTATTGGTTAACAAGATTATTCTGTTAAGTATTGGAACCAGTAGATCTAAGTCTCCTCATGATAACCTTCAACCCTGTAACACTGTGACATTTAAAATTTTAACAATGGCCATGAACTACTACTCTTGTGCATGTAAAACTAACTTTGTTTGTCGGTTTTCTATGACCCAACCGTCCGACGACAGGAGAGAGTGCTCGCCGGAGATACCATTCCGACCGGAGAGGTCTCCTGCTGAACAATTTGTGCCGCTTGCATCGGTATTTAGGCGGCAGCTTCTAACCGGAATTGGTTCAGCTTATCTAGTCGCCGTTGGTGCTAACTTTGCAGGAATTACAAGCTTTCTTCTTGGGTTTTCACTGGAGAATTCCCGGAATCTTAAGCTGGATGTGCTTTACCCAATTGGTGGCTACAGTAGATGCATTGAACCTATAGAAGGATTTGGTTAGTGAATTAATAAGGGGGAAATTTTCCCAATTATGAAATATTCTTGTTTTTCAATGTTTGGTAAGAGAACGTAAATTTTAAACTAGTGGCATGAAAATGATATTTTGGAAATTAATATATTTTTCACATACAAAATAGGACTGAATTTTCTCATCATTTCTCTTTTATGTATAATTTGTGTACATGGTATTTGATAAAGATATAAAAAGATAACACCAAATATAGTTGAGAAAATCCAGGGATTTACACGTTCATTTGTATATTCTGTTGTTACTGATTTTGATTTGTTTCTTATAATCTTTTGCTCTCGTAACAAATATATATACACTACTCATATCAGTGGAATAGATGTCATAATTCTTCAATTCTTCTCTGATTCTTAAATCTCTTCATGGTATCAGAGGTTGCAGAATCCTACAGCAAGCTCTTCATTTCTTCGAATCCTCTCACCATTCCATGGCCAACAAAAATACCCAGATCACCATCCCTAATGCTCAAGAACCCACAAAACCCCTCACCATGATTACAATTCATAACTCTATCAAACTCACTCCCACGAATTATCTCTCTTGGAAAATTCACATGATATGCTGAAATTTATTGATGGATCTCACCCTGCTTCCTCCACCAAAATCACCACTAATGGTTTCACCTTAGTCAATCCCGAATACCAAACATGGCCTCATCAAGACAAACTCATATTTGGGTCGCTTGTTGGTACTCTCTCACCCACCCTTGTTCCTCTCATCCGTAATGACTAAGAATTTTGAAAAAAATATTAAATTAATGAGATGAAAAATTATTTGAAATTTTATGTACACTTATGTGTGTAGGTGTGATTAATTGATAGAAAGAATATAAGGTTAGTTAATTCAATAAATTTGAATTAATTATGAATTAAAGGAAGAAGTAAAGAATGAATAATTCAATTATGAAATTCTGTGACAAGTTTAAGTTAGAAATTAACTAAGCTTGAAAGAATGAGTCTTGTGTGGCATGATGAATAATTAAGGTGATAAATTAATTAAGTATTGAATTAATTTATGAAAGGAGGAATTAATATAAATCCAAAATGATAAGCAAGTGAATTAAGAATTTAAAATTATGGATATGATTAATTAAGTTCATGTGTATAAAGCTAGTAAAGAATTAAATTATATTGGTCCATCATATATGCACAAGGTATGGCAATTAATTTGGCCCAACTCTCTCTCTCTCTCTCTCTCTCTATATATATATATATATATTAATGAGAGTTGTGGAAAATTGTGATGGCCCAATCACTAGCCTAAGTTGATTAAAGAGGAGTCCAATATATGGTCCAAGTCCAAGTTTGACCCAAAGTTGGTGCACAATTTTTAGAATAATCTAACACAAAAAAAAAAAAAAAAACAAAGAAAATTAATGCTGAAAATTCGGTCAAACATTGGGGAAGTGGAATTTTTGGAGCTTTGTGGGATTTAATTTATATATTCCTTGAGCTTTTAAATTTTGAGCATTGTGAAAGGTTCCATGTTTCCCTCTTCTTTTTCCTTAAAACATGGAAGTATGTTGATCTAGTTTAATTAGCCCTAATTGACTAAAGTTAGGAGAATTAAAGGAGCTAATCATGATTATTAAAGCTCTATAAATAAAGCTATTCTTTACCATGTTATAATGTTAGCCATTTTACCTAAGTGTTGGAATAGAGAGAGAATAGAGAGAATGAGAGAAATATTCACAAGTGTAGAGAAATTCTTGAAGAATAGAGCTAACAAGGAAAAAGAAGAGGAACACATTGGGGAATCCAAGCTTAGTGAGGTTCCTAGCAAGGAGAAAAAGAGCACAAATGAGGTATAACCTTTCTCTTACAAAATCTCATAGATTTAATGATCTATATAGTCATATATTTAGAATAACATGCTTGATTGTGGGAGCTTGTGTGTTGTGGGGAACCGAGGAAGGTTCTGGAGGTACAAGGTTGGTTGTTGATGGAAGTTATGTGCTTAAATTAGGTTTTGATATGCAAAACATACATGTATGCTAAGCTTGTTGGAAACCTTAAGTAATGGTCATGGCTTTGATGAAAACACTTTATGTAAAATATATAGACCTCGTGGTCTAATACTTGAATATGATAGATCTCTAAGTTATGAAATTAACCTAAGTGGAATGGTTAAAAAAGGGATTAAAACAAATTTATGATGAATTTTTATAGAAAGTATGTTCAAATGGAACCCCTAAAATGTGACTCAAGCATGTTGTTTAATAAATGGATCAAAAATGTTAAAGAGCATGAAATGATGATAAAATAGGAATCTAGTATGTTATGAGACAAGTTTGAACTCATTTGAGTGTAAGTTATTAACACTACAAGAAAAGAGGCTTATTTCGACGGAATGAAGCTCGACGGAATGAATTCTGTCGAAGTTAATATAGGTTCGACGAAATTGGTGATCGTAAATAAGTCCATCGAAAATAGATTATCATCAACGAAATTTCGTCGAAAATAGCATTCCACAAAGCCCGGGAAAAAAGCTCGCTCAGACAAAAAATAAACTCGACGAAATATAATATCACTGACGAAAATTTCGTCAAAAATAAATTATTTCCGACAGAATTAATCTCGACGGAATTCCATAAAAAATAACTGATTAAATTTCCTTAATCGCTTTCTCCTCTGTCGCCTATCATTTTCTCTTTCTCACCGGTCGCCCCCAGCTCCACCGCCCGACCCTCCTCCTCCTCCTCTCCTCCTCTATTAATAGTTAGCTTACTCAAGGTTAGTGTTAGTGTTATAAATTATGTATAATTTTTCCCCTAATTTTTGTGCCCTAATATCTTATAATTTATGTTTTGATGAATAATTGTAGTATTCTGTCATATATTATATTGTGAATTGATGAAAAAAAATCCCACTGAATTGGGACTACCGTATATGCATGATCATTTTGGGATTGATATTGTGTTTTGGGACTGATTTTGGGACTGCCTTAGTATTGTATGCATTTTTCTTGCAATTTATGTCTTCATCCTATATTAGAATATTTGCTATTTTCAACGGAATTCTCGACAGAATTTCAGTCAGAATTCTTCAATTTGTGGACCCTACATGTATTTATATATTTTATTAGTTTTTCAATATTAAAACAAACTAAGTAATATTTACTTAGTTTCTAGTAATGAAATAAAATGAAATGAACTAACATACAAAAAAGACAAGAAAATAAATAAAATAAAATAAAATAATTAAAGTAAAGTAAAGTAAAATTAAATTACATTAAATAATACAATATAGTACAATAAAAATTATTTAATTAATAATTTAATAAAATAATATAATTAAAATAAATTAAGTAAAATAAAATAAAATAAAATAAAATTAATTTAATATAATTAAATAAAATACAATAAAATAAAATTAAGTTAAAATAAATATAATAAAAATAAAATAACTTATATTAATAATTAAACTATAATACAAATGATCTAATTAGTAATATAATAAAATAAAATAAAAATAAATAACATTAATTAAATATAATTACATAATATTAAATTAAATTAAAGATAATAAAATGAAATTAAAATAAATATAATTAATATAATTCAATTAAATAAAATGAAATAAAATTAAGTTAAATTAAATAAAATAAAAATAAATTAAATTAAGTAAAGTAAAATAAAATAAAATAAATTTAATATAATTAAATTAAATAAAATTAAGTTAAATTAAATATAATTAAAATAAAATAAATAAAATAAATTAAAATATAATATAATTAATTTAATATTATTAAATATAATTAAATTAAATAAAATTAAGTTAAATTAAATATAATTAAAATAAACTAAATTATGTAAAATAAATTAAAATTCAATTTAATTAATTTAATTTAAATTAAATTAATTTTAATATAATTAAGTTAAATTAATTTGAATTAAATCAAATCAAATTAAATTAATTTAAATTCACTAAATTACTCTTTAGTTATTTATTTACATTCCTAACTAGCAATAATTTTCGTATAACGTTACTTGTTTGACATTCACTCGTAACGAGTGAATATCGAATAGTCCTAATTTAATCAAATCACGTGTACATGTAGTTTGGTTAGGATTTTAGAAATTCAATTGCGTTGTACACAAAAATTCGTCTAATAAATTCAATTATCTCTCTTAATTCAATTCATTCTAATCACTTGTGCATGTACTTTGGTTAGGAGCTTAGAAACCCATTTGATATTCATTCACTAGGAGTGAATAGCGAATAGTCCCCTGTCTAGGACTGTTGCTAGATGTTATGTCTCTCACTTAGGTCCGTACCAACAATTTGAGTACGTTTTATTTGTTTTGGGGAACTTTTCGCTGATATGTCTACATGTTCTCTGAGTGCATACTTAGGCTACGTTGATGTCGTCTATTTCGTGTACTTAGAGACCATGGGGAGGTGCTATCGAAATTTTCTTGAAATAGAATAAATGTGCTCAAGGTGTTGGCACAAGTGAGGAGACGCATATAGGAACGGAATAGAAGCCTGGCCCGTATACTTACAAGTTGAAGATATGCAAGAATCATGCATACACCACATACACTAATCACCCTAGTTAATTTGATACATCCTATTGTTCAGTTAAATATGTCAGACGACCGGAGCTGGATGTATCGTATAATACCTGTTGATGGTAGAAGATTACTGTCTGAGTATCGTGATGAGGTGTCCAAATTTTTGAATTTTGCCAATGAACATGCTAATAATTCGAACGGAAAGATAAGATGCCCGTGTTTCAAATGTAAAAACCTAATTTAGAAGAAAGCCGACAACATTAAGTATGACTTGTATTCACGTGGGTTTATAGATGGGTATTCTGTATGGATTTATCAAGGAGAGTCAGCTGAGGAAAGCGAAATGAGTGACAGTGTAGTCCAACCAATTCACGGGGATCGATACGATGATAGTTATGATGCCGTGGAGATGTTGGTTGATGCTTATGACCCTAACAATATTGATTGGGGGTGCAAATGAGCAGTCATCAATCACTGGTCAACAAAAGCCAAAGGAAATAGCAGTAGCCTTTTATAGTATGCTATCTGAATCTGCTGTCCCATTGTATGATGGAAATGATAAGCACACTAGGCTAGCTGCAGTGACGAAGCTTTTACACTTCAAAAATTAGCATGACTGCAGTGATAGAGGTTTTAATAAGTTGCTTAGGCTTATCAGCGAGTTAAATGGTCACACTCTGCCTTCAAATTATTATGAAGTGAAAAAGATGATAAATGGGTTAAATTTGGGGTATACAAAGATCGATGCTTGTGAGCAGGATTGCTGACATAGATAAACTGCAGTGTGACATTTGCAACTTGCCTAGTTACAAGACAACTAAACGTGGGGGGAAAACTACGTGTGTGCCTAAAAAAATCTTAAGGTACTTTCCTCTTGCATCGAGACTTTAGCGCCTATTCATGTCGACCCACACTGCTTGCGTATATGACTTGGTATAAAACAAGGGGTCAGTTGTCTTACCCCGCAGATGGAGATGAGTGGAAAAAGTTTAATGAAAATTTTTCTTAATTTGCTGAGGAAAGTAGGAATGTCAGGCTTGGCATGACTACGGATGCGTTTTGTCCATTTAATAATTTTAGTTAGCTCTACTCTATATGGCCAGTGATCATGGTAGCTTACAATCTTCCATCGTCAATGTGCATGAGGGATCCATATCTATTTTTGACTTTACTCACATAGGGGAGTAAGAGTCCTGCAAAGGACATAAACTTGTATCTCAGGTCGTTACTCGATGAACTTAAGATGCTGTGGGAGACGGGGGTGTAGACTTATGACAACTTGATAAAGTAAACTTTTCTAATGAAGTCAACCTTGTTGTAGACTATCACTGATTTTTCGACACTTGGGATGATTAGTGGGTGGTCGACTCACGAGAAGTTGTCATGTCCAGTTTTTATGGGGGATGTGCGTGGCACGCATCTAAAACATGGGCGAAATATTAGTTTAATTGGTACTGCTTGTAGATTCTTGCTTGTTGATCACAGTTACTGAAAGATGTCTACACAGTTTAATAAAAAAATAGAGAAAAAGGGGGTCGTCAGTCGATTGTCAGGCAGCGTGGTCTTCAGTTGGCTAAACGATCTGAAATTTCCATCGCCAGGGAACGAACGTAGTAAATATAAAACACTAGGTTACGGTAAGACTCATAATTGGACACATTCGCCCATGTTCTTCGAGTTACCATACTGGGAGACGTTTTTAGTCCGTCACTATATAGATATGATGCATACAGAGAAAAATATATTTGAGAACTTGTTTTACACCGTGCTAGATGCGAGTGATAAAACAAAAGATAACGACAATACACGGAAAGATCTGAAGGCACTTAACATATAGCCAGATTTGTGGCTCCGACCTAACAACTCAAAACCTAAAGCTCTATTTTGTCTAACCAAGCAACAAGTTGAAGACATCTGCAAATGGATAAGTGCGTTGAAGCTCCTAGATGGATATGCTTCTAATATATGTCGTTGTAGTAAGGTTGAACTGTCGAAAATTACTGGGTTCAAAAGTCATGATTTTCATATATTCATGCAGAAGTTGATGTTAATTGCATTTCGTGAGATGTTGCCCAGAAAAATTATAGACGCCTTAACCAAACTTTAAAATTTCTTTCAGGATCTATGTTCAACAGTTATAAGGTATACTGATGCGGAGCAGATGGAGAAAAATATAGTGCTGACAATGTACAAGCTAGAAATGATATTTTCTCCGGGTTTTTTTTGACTTGATAGAGCATTTGCCTATTCATATGCCATATAAACTTAAGCATGGAGGACCTGTGCAATATCGATGGATGTATCCGTTTGAAAGCTATTATCATCTACATATCTTTTTTGATGATATTCATCACTCATATTCGTAATGTTTGTGAACTTAATTATTGTATTTTAGGTACATGCGCCATTTAAAGCAGAAAGAAAAAAATAAAGCTCGTGTAAAGGGCTCTATTGCTGAACGGTACACGGAGGAAGAACTTGTCAACTTCAGCTCATTGTATTTTGAGGATGTTGTCACAACGAAACATAATCATTTTAGTTGAAATGAGGTCGTCGGAGTCCAATCATGTGTTGATGAGTTAGCTGTATTTTTCTATCCGGCGAAACAATTTGGCCATGAGACAATGACGCACTTAAGTGAAAAAGATTTGAAAATATTATCTACATATGTGCTTCTAAATATGCCCGAAGTATCATCATAAATAACATATGTACCTAGTATTTTTTTAAAATTTAATATTTAAAAACCTAGCCTATAATTAAATCATGTTATCAATGTTTCAGTTCATTCGAAGACGAAGTGTGTGCTTTAAACTTGGGCTTAAATACAACACAAATTGATTAGTTCATTTCCCAGCTGCATCGTCAATGGGTATAGACTTAAGGTCGATGACATAAATGAACCAACATCAGTAAATTCTGGCGTTGTCATGTTGAGCAGTTGTTACCAAGATTCAGGAT
This sequence comes from Hedera helix, assembly GCA_947179155.2. Classification (NCBI taxonomy): domain Eukaryota; kingdom Viridiplantae; phylum Streptophyta; class Magnoliopsida; order Apiales; family Araliaceae; genus Hedera; species Hedera helix. The sequence continues at coordinate 29,411,385 of OX359280.1, read as the reverse complement.
CCAATTATTATGGACGTTTAGAGGAAGTAATTGTGCTTAATTATCCCGGGGGTAAAAAAGTAGTTACATTTAAATGTCGCTAGTTTGATACTGAGAAAAGTGTTAAAGTTGATCGTAATAGAATCGTCACAATAAATATAAAGTTAAAGTTATAGTCTGCTGACGTATTTGTGTTAGCTAGTCAAGCGACTCAAGTGTATTAAGCATCTAATGTCGTAAGTAAAAGCCCCTGGCATACAGTTGTCACAACAAAGACTCGTCCATTTGATGATACTAATATGTCTGGGACAGATGAGCCATTGCAAGATGATGTTAGCAAATTCAGCCAGGTAGTGCTACATAACGACGATGTGTTGGTAGATATCATTGACGTACCCAGTAATGAGGAAGTTGAGAAAGACATGGTTGGCGATGAATATGTCTTTATACAAGATAATAACGGTGACGAAACTGATAATGAAGAAATCGTGTCAATGATTATGAAAATGATTATGATGGGTTTGACAATGTATTAAATCTAAACTTAAGAAGTATATTTTATTTAATTAAATTAATTAACTGCATATTAATTGCATTTTATTTTTGTATTTCAGTAGTGTATTTATGGCTATGCATAGTGGTAGCGATCGTCGTGGTGGTGGTCGTGCAGGATCCTCTGACGCTACTCAAGGCGAGTCATCATCGTCATCTAGTAGGTTTTCTTAATTATTAATTTGTCTTGCTTACTATTTGTAAGTTATGTTTTGGGAATTGATTTATTTACTTTAATTATTCAATTTTACTTACAAATATTGCTCGCCGACGTCCCTGAGGGATGAACCTCGGGTTAGTTAGTTGTCCGCCGGCTATTGTGCAGATTGTTCGCGTAGATGTCGACTCTGTGTAGTAAGTGTAAAATAGCATTATGTTAAATTAAATTAATTTATTTTGTAAAACAATAAACATAAGTTTGCGTTATTTGATTTGTATTGTAGTATTATGGATCATGTGGCTAATGCCACTTTACATGCCATCTGTTTGACACATCTCCCCCCATTGCCTGTATGCGATTTACGCAGTACGCATAGCATGCTGTCTCCTTCATGGATACCTTGTTACGTGACTTTCATGTAAGTTATTTTAAATAATTTAAACTGTATACGTAAATACTAGTTACACAATCAATTTATTTCTTTTGATAAGTTAGTTCTTTTTCTTATATTTATTTTAAATGTGAGGAGGGCATCTCTCAGACAACCGGCGACGGTGTTATTATTGCACTTGTCGTGAAGAACTACGCCGACTGATTGTACGAGATGAGACATAGGGCTGCCCGGGCAGTTGTATACTAGTTTGGGACTACTATTCGAGACCATCAGCTCGATATTGTTTCAGATGCAGGATGAGAGGTCATGTGTACTCACTGTGATGCTGATGACTTCAAAAAAATAAATAAAAATAAAAACAAATGAAGAAAAATTATAGCCGGCTCCGAGTAGTACATACTACGGGTTCACGGTCATTTGAGGAAGTGAAGTCGATATGTATATATTTAGTTGTTTACTTTAATATTCTCATAAAAATATGTACTAAATAAAGGATAAATTAAAATTTTATTTGTTAGGTCATGAGCGGTGAGTTGGGACGACCTCCCACCATGGTCGAATTCTGGGATAGAGCCCACACGCCTAAGGATTTTACTGCAGCTTCAGCTATACGGGTAAGAGTTTTTTTAAAGTTATGTAATTATTAATATCTTGTACTTAATAAAATGATTCATTAAACTACCATATACATAATAAATTGCATGACCGATTTCAGAGTCTTTGGGACCAGCGTGTAGCTGAGTTGCAGGCTGCTAGGGGATATTCCATCATCCTTCCATCCGACATTAACTTATCTAGGGATGAGAAAATGGCTCTTTGGGTCGCGTCTTAAAATCCCCCTAGTAGCACTACGAGCAGGTATCGAGTGTTGGGACTGCCGAGGGTACCAGCCTATACACTAACCGGAGGTATTTATTTTAGTATGTGGCTCGTTAATTCAAAATTTATATTGATTTAAATTTTTTTTTTTTATGTTATATTTAATTTTGTAGGTTCTAGCCAGCGTTCGAAAGCATCTGTTGGACAATCTCATACGGGCGCTGGCTTAGACGACGCGTTGTTCCAGCGAGTTATGACAGCGGTGTCGGAGATGTTTCGTACGGATCCGATATTCTGTGGTCAGAGCCTACCTACCCGTGCTCGTCTTCACCAGCTTGCATAGGACGTTGCAGTAGGGGTTAGTGTCGAGAGTACGGGCATATCTTTGGAGCAGTTCATCGCGATACGAGAAGAGGTGATTCGGATGGTGAGTACCCTACTGTTGGAGGCTTTTGGCCCGATGCTGAGTCAGCGCCCAACTGCACATGTATTTTATTCAATTTAAATTATCGTATATTCTACATGTTCTTTAATTATTATTTAGCTATGAATTTTTGTTTCAAGTACGGACTAATGACTGATATTTGTAATTGTATTAATAGGATGGCAATTCCGAGCATGGTGGCGATGCCGATCGCGAGTGAGAGGGTGTCAACGATGATTTTCATACACCACAGCAGAACCGTTGATCCTCGATTAATGATTCTTTGCAGACAGCTGGTAGTACTAGTTTCATTTAGTTTTGTAGATTATAATTTAGTTGTATTCACTTTAATTTAGCTTACTTGATTGTAATTCATCGTAAATTTGTTGAGTTTTGTAAAGTATTGTACTTTAAAACGATGATTTATTTATAATGTGTCATAATTTATATTTATTATAATTCAAATGTGTTCAATGGATTGTTGTTTTGTTGTTGGGATAAAACAGATTTGCAGGTATAAAAATGTGGTTTTAAAACCAGGTCCTGAAAAAGCCAAAAAAAAATATTTTTTTAAAAAATGCATTTATTTTCGACGGAATATTATATTTTTGACGGAATTGATTTAAAGACCTATTTTCGACCGAAAAAAACATATTTCAACGGAATTCTCGTAGGGGGAAAAATGGCATACCCGACGAAATATTTATTTTCAACGAAAAATATTTCGTCGTACTTAACCTAAAATCGACGCAATTACCGATAGAAAAAAATCGTTCGTAACTATTTATTTCCGATCGAATGGTCGATGAAAATAATCCCGACGCAGTTATTTCCGACCGAATTCCCAACTGAATATTCCGTTGGAGTTACACTATTTTCGATGGAATAACACTATATTCGACGAAAAATTCCGTCAGCCTTAGCCCTTTTTCTTGTAGTGTAAGCCTTGATGAAAGAAAAATCAAAATCGAAACGTAAAAAAAAAATAGGGTTTTGAAAATTTGGCTGAGCGTCGCTATGGTAAAGGCCAACGTTAGACCCTTCTGTCTGATAGTTACCGTTCACACTGGGTCGGGTTTGGTCAATGGATCAAACTAGGTTAACCCGACCTGAACCAGGAAAAAATAAAAAATAAAATAAAATGAATAAATAAATAAAAATTATAATAAATAAATAATAAAATAATAAAAAATTAAATAAGTAAAATAATAACTAATATTATTTTATTTGTAGAATAAAAGAGAATTAAACATAGCACAGATTATCATCTGATTTCACTGTTCTATACAATTTATTTATTTCTAATTCCATAATTAGAGTTTTGTACTATTTATGTGGATTGAATTTTTGTACTTCATTCATTTTTCATGGCTCCAGCTACGTCTGCTTCCATTGATATATATGATAATGCTTCTTTTAGAATGTAACTTGATGTTTGTCATCCTCTTTACTTGCAACCTTCTGATCATCCAGGTTTGATTCTGGTTTCTCAACCATTAAATGGTGCTAACTACTCTTAGTGGAAGCGATCCATGACATTAGCACTTTCAGCTAAACTGAAGTTAGGAATGATAAATGGTACTTATCCCAAACCTAATTCTGATTCTGCTTCTTTACTGCACTGGGATAAATGTATGACATGGTGATCTCTTGGTTACTCAATTCCTTAACTCCTGAGATAGCCTCAAGTGTGGTGTATTCACCAACTGCGTATGTGATATGGACTAATCTGAAAACAAGATTTAATTTACGCAGACTAATGGACCAAAACTGTTTCAATTAAGAAAAGACATATGAAATATTACTCAAGGAAATTTGTCTATTACAGGCTATTATACAAAGTTCAAAATCCTAAGAGAAGAGCTGCAGAATTTAATTGGAATTCCTAAATGTTTTTGTATCTGTAATTTTGGGTCTACTAAACTTCAGGAACAAAATGTTCATAATGAAATCTTAATTCAATTCTTGATGGGACTCAATGAAACATATACTAGTATAAGAGGACAAATCCTTCTTATGTCCAATTCTCCAACTGTTGAGCAAGCTTATGCCTTGTTGTTGCAAGAAGAAAAACAGAGAGAGTGTGCTATTCTGAACACACTAGGAACAACAATTTCTGAAACTATTGCCTTAGCAGCTAAAACTTTTGTTGAAACTTCAAAAGGTCAAAGTTCATTCAAAAAGAAATCTGTTACTGTTTGTCATTACTGTCATGAAGAAGCACGTGTTAAGGACAAGTGTTTCAAACTACATGGATATCCTCCTTGACATAAAATGCATCCTGCAAATCAAGCATGAGCTCAGTTAGCTTCCTCTCATAAAGTTCCTTCTATTGGTTTCAAGATCAAAGGATAACACAATGCTAATTTTGTGGAAACTCCCATATCTGAACATCAAAATTCATTTTCTGTTTCATTTTCTATGAATTCTCCACTACAGTTTGATTCATATGCTGGTTCTCTCTATGATTCACATTTTGCTACTTCAGTAACATAACCTAACCAAATGCATGCTTCATCACAATATCAAACTTCGACTGGTTCATCTGCGAATATGTTCTTTCACCTGCTCAACTACAACACTTGATGACTATGATGAAATTTAATAATGTTCCTATTACAGCTGTAGTTTTTACTACTTCTGTAGTTTCTTTTCATCTTTGGCATGCATACTTGCCAATTCTTTATGTACTATTCCTACCACTATGTGTTTGTCAAGTTTTGATAGCAAAGACACTTGATTCTTAATTTAGGAGTTACAGATCATTTTACTCGTTCCATTTCACATTTACAAAATCCCGTTGTTATTAATTCTTCTATTTTTTTTTGCCAATTAGGAATCAAACTACTATCTTCATATAAGGGCACTGTTGTTCTGCCTAATAATCTGATTCTCCCTGATGTGCCCATTGTTCCTTCATTTAAATTCAATCTGATTTCTATTACTAAAATATCAAAGGACTCTACATATATTATCATATTTCAATCCAATTTATGTATCTTACAAGACCCTGTCTTGAAGGAAGGTGATTGGTAAACTTGATGATAATCTGTACAAGCTTTACTTGCCAACTTCACATCATGATTTTTCTTCTTCCAGTGTTTCTTCACTTTCTGTAGCAATTGCAACAAGATTATGGCTTTCAGAATGGGTCATCTATCAACATCCTCTATGCAACATATATCATCTATTCCTAGTACTTCTATAACTGCACCTTTTCATTGTATTGTGTATCACAAGGCTAAACAATCTAGGCATCCTTTTCCTCATAGTATTACTGTAACTCATAAGCCTTTTGAGCTTGTTCATTTTGATATATGGGGTCCATATAAGTACAAGACATATTATAATTGTGTGTATTTCTCAACCATTGTGGATGATTACACAAGATGTACTTGGACTTACTTGATGTGATATAAATCTTAGACTTTGTCTTTCTTTCAGAATTTTGTTCAATATGTTCAAACTCAATTTGTTGTTTCTATTAAGCATATTAGGTCTGACAATGGTTCATAATTTTTTGAATCTTCTTTTCAAAATTATATCAAGTCTCTTGGTATAATTCATGAAATCAGTTGCATTAACACTCCTCACCAGAATGGAGTGGTAGAAAGAAAATAAAGACACTTGTTAAATGTTGCCAGATCTTTAATGTTTCATTCTCATATACCTATTTCTTATTGGGGAGATTGTATTTTGACTGCCATTTATCTCATAAATAAGATGCCAAATTCTGTTCTTAAACATAAAATTCCTTATAAGATTTTATTGGGGCATTCTCCCAATTACTCTAATCTTAAAGTGTTTGCTTGTTTGTTATACAGCTACTTCCTCTAAAAAAAATAGATGCAAATTCTCTCCCAGAGCTGTCAAATGTTGTTTCATAGGCTATCCTTATGGTAAAAAGGGATACAAAGTCTTTGATTTAGAAACCAAGAAAGTTTTTGTTTATAGAGTTTTTGTCTTTTATGAATATCAATTCCATTTTCTATCATCTACTTCAGATTCTGCACATTCTTCTCATTCTTTATTTCATTCTTATACTCAGGAAGAATTACTTAATATTGATCTTTATAATGTTTCTTTTTCCTTCTACTCATATTCATGAGTCTATTATTTCTTCTTCTTCTAATGATAATATTCCTTCCTCTACTACTACTGTCAGACCATCTAGACAAAGATAACCACCTGCTTGGCTTAAAAACTATGATCTTTCTTCTAGGGCTCATTCATCCATTGTTTCTCATTGTTCTTTTCCTCTCAGTGCATCTCTTTCTTATCTCAAATTTCTCCTTCCTATCATCAGTTTATTGCTGCTACTTCTGTTATTTCTGAACCTTCTACCTATGCTCAAGCTGTTAAATCTCCTGAATGGTGTTAAGCTATGCAAACTGAAATAAATGCTTTAGAAGGGAATAATACTTGGGAATTAACGTCTTTACCTGCAGGAAATAAATGTGTTGGCTGTAGGTGGATTTACATAATTAAATATAAATCAAATGGTACTATTGACACGTATAAAGCTAGGTTAGTAACTAAAGGATTTACTCAGACACTTGGCATGGATTATTTTGAGACCTTTGCTCCTGTTGCTAAAATGACCACTGTGAGGACCTTATTAGCTTTAGTTGCTATTAAAGGCTGAAAATTATTTCAAATGGATGTCACCAATACTTTTCTCCAAGGAGATTTAGATGAAAAGTTTTATATGACTTTTCCTCTAGGTTTTAAACCACTTTCTATCCATTCTGCTCAGCCACTGGTTTGTAAATTGAAGAAGTTTCTTTATAAACTTAAGCAAGCACCTAGACAATGGTTCTCTGAATTTTCTACATCCTTACTTGATTATGTTTTTCAGCAATCCTATAATGATTCCTCTCTTTTCACTTTACAATATCAAAATACTTTCACCATATTACTTGTGTATGTGGATGATATTTTCTTAATTGGTACTCATACCTTCATGCTTGATAAGGTGAAAGCTTATCTCAGCTCTCAATTTTTACTCAAATATTTGGGATTATTGATGTTTTTCTGGGCCTTGAGATTGCCTATTCTTTTACTGGTATATTTATTTGTCAGAGGAAATATGCATTGGACATTATCACAGATACAAGTTTATTAGGTGCCAAACCATCCTATTGAGCAAAATCATAACCTCAGCAGAATTAAAAGTTCATCTTACTCTGATCCTAGTTCTTACAGAAGACTAGTTGGTAGACTTATCTATCTCAATATCACTAGACCATATCTTACATATGCAGTTCATATCTTAAGTCAGTTCATGAAAAATCCTCTTCAAGCTCATATGGATGCTGCCTTAAAGCTAGTCAGGTATATTAAATTAGCACCAGCGCAAGGACTTCAATTTTCAGCTAATAGTTCATTAACTCTTACAACATCTGTGATGGTGACTGGGGATCCTGTGGTGAGACCAGAAAATCTCACACAGATTTTTGTGTCAAACTTGGTGATTTTCTTATTTCTTGGAAATGTAAGAAACAATTTACTCAATCCAGATCATCTGCTAAGTCTGAGTATAGGTCAATGGAAAATACAGTTTGTGAAGTTCAATGGTTGCTTGCTCTATTAAAGAATCATCATGTCTTTAATCTTACTCCTGTTCAACATTGTTGTGAAAACGAGTTTGCCCTTCATATTGCTGTCAATCCTGTATTTCATGAAAGGACCAAGTATACTGAAATTGATTGTTACATTGTTAGAGACAAACTCAAGCAAGAAATCATTGTTACAGCCTCTTTACCTTCTGATCTTCAACCTGCTAATCTTTTTACAAAAGCTTTATCTAGTGATAAACTTCATTCTTTTCTTTCCAAGTTGGGTGTTTTCAATTTGTTTTCCACATCCAACTTGAGGGGGGTTGTTAAGGATAAGCAGGCTAAGTTGCATAATGCAGCAACAGATAGTGGCAGCAGTGCAGATTACAAACAGCAACAACACAACAGTAGTATAATGCAGTGTTAGCAACAGTATAGGGCAGCACCATACTAAGACTATATTGAGATGGTGTAAATAAGGAATGTATTTAATTTATCCATGTGATGTAATACAATTGGTTAGTGCTCATGTAATACTCTTGACAATTGTCATAGTTAGTTAGCAGTTAGTGTATTTGTAATAGCTTAAATAGGAATCTGTACTCTGATTGTTCATTAGTCGAAATAATACAATTCTTATTTCGGGGCAATGTTCTCTGCTTCTAACACCAAATGAGGTCGGAGAAGCGGTGGTTCGTACAATTACCGGATCCGGTCGATGACCGAATGTAAAAGGGACACTATTCAATCAAATTTGAGAGAAGATAATTTGAAGAATGTTAAATACTATGAGTTGGAATATAGAGTTGAAAGCCCATCATTTAAGCGGCATAATGTGGCAGTTTGTTGTGTTAGCAGCGGAAGGTTATTCACTCTGAATGCACAAGCACCAGAATCTGCTTGGCCAATGCTCAAATCAGATTTTTATAAAATGGTTGATTCTTTTAGCTTGACCATTTGGTTATAATTTTGCAAAGACAATCTCAGAGTGAGCATGTTTGTTCTAGTTTTATTTTTGACGGTTGATATTATCAATAAAAATGTTGTCGGGGTAATAATTAAGTGTCGTTTAAAATATTACTAAATATATATTTAATTCTTACGGCTTCATTTTTTGTTCTGACACTATCAATGATTTTAATTTTTTATATAATTATTAATTTGTAAATCAATAATTTGATTTTGGACTCGTTAAGGTTCTATAAATTCTAATGACAAAGCACAACTCCATGACAAGTCTGAGTTATCCATATTTCTTTCAAGCCTGCAACATTGTTGAGCGGGGAAAAATAAGTGTCAAGACACTATTCCTCTTAAATGGATATAACTATTTAAACTTTGCTACTATTGGACTGAATGAATGAAATTAGGAAAGAAATAAGATAGATAAAAAATATAATGGAGATTGAAATGATTGGAATAAAATTTATAAATTTAAAAAGAATAAAAATGATTAATTTTATTTTATTAAAAAATCAAGCACATTTTTGTAGTTCGTTTATTCTAAAAGATGTTTAGCCTAACCATAAACAAATAAGACTGCACTATGTATTTGTAAAAAAATAAAAATAAAGAAATCATAAAAATAAAAAGATTTATAAAATGAAGAATAATTATAGTTTTAAATCTAATTATAATTTTTTTTTATATATAAAAGATTAAATAATGAAGAAAAAAAGACTCATTATGGCTTTTTAAATCGAACTTACAAATATTTAAAATTAAAAATTAATTTGAATTTATTTAAAATTTTAAAATAATAAATTTGATATCGAGTAGTAATATTTGTTTAAATATCTTTCAACATTGACGATTATATTGATTAAAATCAATAAATATTTTTCTTCTAACAGATGCATGAATTTAGAAAAAAAAAATGTTTCCAATTTTAAACTAAAACTTTTGAAATAGGAAAGGTGACAAATCACTATAAACATGTTTCTATCTTGTGTTTTCAAATAATTGAAAGTGAAAATTGTGATATGGTATAAAGTTACTAGTGTTAAAAATAATTTGACAAAATATATAAGCATTTTCTATTCAAATCTCCCATTTTAGGAATTTGTATATTTACTTGGCGCTCATAATCCTCATCTTTCTTCTTATGCAATTCCCCTCGATTTGATCTGCAAATCACACACTAACTACACACAAAATTGGCGATGGCGAGGGCAAGCTCTGGCCTCGCATACCCCGAGCGATTTTACGCTGCATCCTCATATGCAGGGTTCGATGGATCTCCAACCTCTTCTGGCAAAGGTGCCAGCTCCAAATTCCCCAACGACGTCGCTGTGTTGCTCTACGCCTTGTACCAGCAGGTTCGTTCCTTTTCTACATTATGTATAATTGTTCAATTTGGGAACTTGTTATTGATCTTGATCGAGTGGCTTATTTGGTTGAATTGGTGTTGGTTTGTGTGACTTGTGCCTGCATACGCTGTATTTTGATTAGATTTCGGTAGATCTGGATTTTGGGGATTGTGGCTGGTAGTGTGGAAATGTTGATGTTATTATTTGTGTTAAACTGAGAAAAAGGAAAAATGGAACAGAGGATTGACACGGTAGTCCCTGTCGTGTTTATTGTCCCTTACCACTACGGTGATACGATATATAAAGCCTATAATATTCACTGTGATAACAATTCGCAAGCCAAATTTTATGAAAGCTACTTTTTAAAGGTTGAAAGAATTCAGAAAGTAAGGATTATCAGAGAGAATATGAATATTTTTCTGTGTAAGAAACAAAATTGAACTTCACAATTTATTCAAAAATGTTGGTTACAAAAATTAAGTCTGCAATAAAATTTTTGAAAACAAAACTGAACTTCACATTTGATTCTAAAATGTCAGTTACAAAAATTAATTTTGTAATAATATTTTTTGAATTAAAAAAAAGAACAGTTTTTTTCCCCGCAGTTATTATGTGCATATTAATTCCTTTTTAAATGTTTAATTTACCTTTGTTTGCAATTCATCTTGGGCTAGGTTCACCAAACTGATTCGAGTCCCATCTAAAAAGATAAGCTCATGGCGACTTTGCAACCCGAACCCGGCCTCGAGTCGTGGGCGTGAGCACGGGTGGGTGGTGCTTTACACCACGTCATGGTGACCATTTCCATGTCTTTCCTTTAAAGTATTCTACTTATGCTTATAAAGTATTAAATGATTTTACTTCTTACCAATGTGGGATTTAAGAAAAATAGTTTTGCAAACAACAATGTCTATCAAAAGCACCTTTAATTTCATCTAAATTCAATCAATTAATGGGTCAAAATTAAACCCAAAATTGACCAAAACTCATTAATTAAAAAGGTACATTTTAACAATCTCCCATTTGTTTGAAAAACTATTTTTCTTCAAACAACTCTCTAACTATCAACTCCAAGGCTTATATGCATAAAAGAAGGTATGACTAACATTGAACCTTCTCTCATTATAAACAACTCAAAGTCACATCGAAATAGATAGTATCCGCAGATTGAACCTCTATTCCTAAATGACATGATCGGAGTTTTCATACACATACAAAATCTCCCTTTATGGTGAGCATTCTCATCGCTTTGAGCTATTATGGTCATCTGCAATATCATGTTTCATGAACTTCTAAGAGAGTAAACCATAACCTCTATAAGAAGCGGCTTCACTTCTAGTTCATATAGACAAAGTGTTTCTCTCGCACTTTTGTTGTTTAGAGTGCAGCACTTTGTTAAGAGCAAAGCTTATCCTCAGTCATGCAATAGACGTTACTATTATAAATTACATATGGGACCAAGTAGATAGTAACACAGCCTGCAACTATGACTTGTTTTTTCCATTAAACCTATAAATTAGGGGTAACCTAGATATAGGTTGGGTTCCCACCATCCCTGGCTCAAATTGGTTTAAGTCTCATATTTCGTGCAGTCAAACTTATTAAGTCTCTCGTCAGAGACTTAGTAATCGGATCAACCAAGTTTTTACTTGACTTCACAATGACAATAGTTATGTAGTTATGATACCATCTTGTATCAATTGTCTCACAAACTCATGTCTCAGGCCAATGTGTCTAGACTTACCATTATAGGTACCACTATACGCTTTTGTATGCGTAGCTTCACTATCACAATATAGTGAAATTGGAGGTATTGGACTTGGACATAGATTTATGTCTAACAACATATTTCTAATCCAATCAGTTTTTTTTCTGCTTGAGCCAAAGTTATAAACTTTGACTCCATAACCACTGGCAAATGTGAAAATCCAATCACTTGTTGATTTATTATCTCCTACGCTATTAATTCAGCTTGAATCAGAGTATCCCTTCAAAACACTAGGAAATTTATCATAAAACAATCCTAAATCATTGGTTCTCTTCAGGTATCCAAGTACCCTTCCAATAGCTTTCCAATGATCAACATTAGGACTGCTCGTATATCTACTGAGTTTAGAAACTGCAAAAAAAATATTTGGCCTAGTGCAGTGCATAACATAAATAAGGCTACCAATAGCATTTGCGTATTCTAGTTGCACAATAGTTCTACCAGTGTTTTCTTTGAGTTTAACTCCATTCTCAAAAGGAGTATTTATCTCCTTAAACTCGCGGCGACTAAACTTAGTATTTTTTTAGTATAGTGAGATTGGTTTAACACAAAACCCCCACTATGTTTTCTTAATTTGATGTCTAAAACAGTATCCACTTCACCTAAGTCTTTATCTTCAAGAAAGAGGATAAATATTCTTTAGTGTCATTTACTCCAATCATATTTGTACTAATGATCAACATATCATCTACGTACAAACAAACTATCACCATATAGTCAGAAGTAGTTTTAGTTTATATGCACTGTTATATTTAAACCCAAAGTTTAAAATAGCAGTGTCTCGTGCCATTGTTTTGGTGCTTGTTTTAGACCATAAAGGGATTTAACTAATTTGCATACTTTAGCCTGATTACTAGGAGCAACAAACTCTTCGGGTTGTTCCATATATACTTTGTCATTCAAATTGCCATTCAAAAATTATGTCTTAACGTCCATTTGATGAACGAAACGATCAAACAATGAAGCTAAGACAAAAAGAATTCGAATGAAAGTAACTCGTGCTACCGGTGCATAAGCATCAAAGTAGTCAATGTCGTCTACTTGCCTAAAACCTTTTGCTACTAATCTTACTTTAAAAGCAAAAATAGTACCATTAGTATTATATTTTGTTATAAAAATCCATTTGCACCCAATGAGTTTAGAACCTCTTGGTAAATTTGTTAATACCCAAGTATTATTTTTCAAGATCGAATCCATTTTATCATTTACAACTTCATTCCAAAAAATAGCATCCCTAGAAGCCATAGCTTCTTTAAATGATTTAGGAACAGTCTCAAGACTATAAATATAGAATATTTCATTTACAACCTCATTATTTTATTCCTCCTCCACCAAAAATAATTAGGACTAAGAAGAAATGAAATCACCATCCAAATCCCTTTCTTTTCTGGCTCTAGTACTCCTTCTAGGTCCACTAGGTTGACTTGGAACACTAGGTTCCCCAACCTCAATATTGGACCTTATAGGACCTCTAGGCTCATCAAGTTTAGGCATATCTACATTTTCAACGTCTTTTGAGTATTTATTTTCAAAAAATTCCATGTCCCTTGACTCAGTTATCACATTAGACTCTAAATCAAGAAGTCTATAGGCTTTACTATTAGTAGAATACCCAACAAAGATACTTTTAATAGCTCTAGCCTCCAACTTAGTCCTTTTAGGATCAGGAACTCAAAAATAAGCTATACATCTCCACACTTTAAAATTATTCATGTTAGGCTTCCTACCTTTCCATATTTCATAAGGACTAGTTTTCATAACATTACTAGGAATCATATTTAAAATATGAAAGCAATTTCCCATATGTATAATCCACCCCCTCCCCCACACCCAAATGAAGTCAGTAAATTGCTCCAAGTGTGTAGTATCGATTTTAACCAGCTAGTATTATCAAAATTGATATTTACTTTACTCATTGTATTTGATGTTTCCAATTTCGATCCAATTTGTTTCAGGTATCTCAGAAACTGTTGTCCTCAACATGTCCACACTGGCCTGGTCAGTTGTAACGACAGTCCAATGACATGTTCCTCTAGCTAGTGAGGTATTTAATTATTAAAAATCCATTTTATCAAGCTACTTATAATATGTGCTTTCATATGTTTAGAGGGGCAGGGAGGAACTAATTGTTAAAACCTAGTCAGTATCTTGGTAGTCTAATTTATGTGCCAATCAGTTAAAGATAAACAAGTATGATAATTTCTCTACCTGCCTATTGCTTTTGTATAATCTTCGATTCTCCTATATTTCGCCTATGCTAAGAGAAAGTCATACCTTGACATTGTCAGCCATGTCTTGAATATTTCATGTACTTGCTACTTGCTTCACGTCCAAATCTAGTTACCCTCCCACCATCCAACCTTATTTATCACCTTTTTTAGTATTTCTAGCTTGTGGTTAAGGCATGCCAAAAGCACATTTTATAATACTTTTTTGAATTTATATTGTCAATATATTTATTTATTAATTTCCAGCTATATTAAAAATTATACAAATGTATAATTTAGAAATATGTTACATCACTTCTTGAAATCTGTGCTGCACACTCAAAAAATGGGGGACAAGTAAAGTTGAAAAGAGAGCTTATGTTTTTGAATCATGTTGAAGAATGAAAAGAAGGGTGTTAGACAAGCCTGGGTCCTGGGAGTTTTCTGTGAAGAACCTTGTCAATGTTTGACACAGATGAAACTTGCTCTTAGAAGTGTGAATGCTCAAGATTGTGCTCTGTTGTGTTTTAGTATAGAATCATATTGTAGTTCCTCTAGTTGTTCTAGTAAAATTTTCAGATAGGATTTAATGAAAAGGGAGTGAGAAGCAGGTTGTCACTTTAGATAATTCTTATCAATAGTGTACAAATTTACAAGGCTGTGAAACTTGAGATTATTAACTGACAAATTAAGCACTTTTCCATCACAGGGTCTGAGTTTGGTTCTGAGCTCTTATAATGGTGAAGATATTTTGGTATCTTTTGGAGGATACAATGGGCAGTACAGCAATGAGGTTGAGGATAGTCGTTTACTTTTCTTTACATTGGTTCTACTGCTTCACTGGTTTCCTCAATATAATTCTGTACTGCTTTTAGGTTCATGGTTTTAAGCTAAGCAACAAATCAACCTTGGAATCGAAGATGATGGAGCCTACAATTCCCGATAGAGTTTCAGCTGTAAATAATGCTACTAATGCTACAAATGCTACAAGAGATGTTGAGTCTGAGTTTGAAGCAGGCCAAGAAGGAAAGATAAGGGAAATTGTAATGGACAACATTGATTCACATCCGAAGGTACTATGATGATATTGACATTGATTCACATCCGAAGGTACTATGATATTGAGAAACTGATTATGGAACTGCCACCTTAAATCTATAATTGATGTCTCTGTATCCTATTATTCACATTTTTTGTTGATATGCGGAATGTCCAGCCCACATAATTTTATACATGACTACAAAGTTGTGAAAATGTCGGGGAATCTTTCAGTTGTGCATCGAATCTTTAGAAAAACAATTGAAATGTCAGATTTGTTGAAATACCATGAACTTTTCCTTCTCAAAACAAGTATGATAATTATTTAGATTCAGTTGAGATACTTATCAAAACAATTGATCATTGAGATGGTTGAGTCCTTAAAAAATATTGTTAATCAAAAACTTATGTTTAAATATCAGAAAGTCTATCATTGTCCGCTTATTTATTTTGTAATTGATTTTCTTCTAATTTTTTAGCCAAACATTTTATCCTTGAACTCTGAAAATATATTTTGTGCCTAAATATAATTTAGCTCTGGCTTCCTCACTTTTTTCCTTGCTTGTATATATGTGTATCATGCAGATAAAAAAATTTGAAGAAACCAGTGAACATCTTATAGCAGCCCTGAAGGCAGAGAAAGAAGAATTAGAATCATCATTCAATAAAGAGAAGCTGCAGGCACTGCAGCTAGAGCAAGAGTTGACAGAAGCAGAAAGTTGCAACACTGATCTGTACAAAGTAACCTCTTTACTATTTATTATTAAATATCCGAAGTTTTTTGGATTATCTAAGACAGGAAAAATGAAACAAGAATATCCTGTTGAATTTTACCTACATAGGGTTTGTACCAAAAAATTGGATCCTGCACAATCCTATATATATTACAATACTTTATTAACGAAGCAGTATTTTCATTGCAACTTAAATCCTCTGATTATGACTTTGATATAATTATTGCATATACCAGATGCTGCAGAAGTTCCGTAGGAAAGCTTAGGCGTCTTTAAAAGCATTTTCTTTAGTCTCAAATAAACATTAATTAAATTTTATATTGGGAAATGCTTAAACATATCATCGATTATGTTACCTATGAGATATAAGTCTCTTCACACATGGAATGTATATACATTCACTTGTGCAAAAAAAAATTCCTAATTTCTTTTTTTCTCTTTTCCATTGGAAGCATTGAGCAGTTGCTGGCTTTAAAGTCCACTGGTTGTAGTTTCATCTGTTTCTTTTATAATTCAACATATTTAGTTTCCAACAGATTGAAAAGCCAACTGTTATCTTGACGAGAAAGAGAGATATTTTGCTCATATTCAATTCCTTTTCTTAGCCTGTTATTCTTTTGGGGGCATGATGTGTATCCAGGCTATATTATGTCTTTTGCATATTTCTAAGGTGATTTTTCTTTGAGAGCCTAGTGTAGTTTGTATTTCTGGCAGGCTCTTTAAATAGTGTTGGGATGATGACTGGTGAGAGGGTGGCATAGGTGTGCCTTTTATTTCTCCTATGTTTTGAGACACCCCAAGTACTTGGGTTCATCCCCTCTTGGTGCTTATTAGGATCTTATATCAAAAAATAAAAGGATTAAAAAGCTAAGGAAAAACTGTGCAACAAAAGTTGCTTTCATAGACAAACAAGCTAGTATTAGCTCTAGAATGTGCCTGCTTTAGTTGATTATTGTTTCCAAACCTCGTGCTTGATTTAGTTAAATATCCTAAATTCAATTAAAACTGAACATTTGTGCTCTATAATGATGGTCTCTTTGAATTAAGTTATTCTTTTTCATTGTCATTGCAGGAACTTCAATCTGTGCATGGTCAACTTGCTGCTGAGCAGTCCAGATGTTTCAAACTAGAGGTATCTACTCGTCATATTATCTTTCTTTGTTGACTCTCAGCTATAGATGGTTGCTTGATTCTGTCATTAACTTTTTTTATGTTGGACAAAATTATTGCGAGGACCAAGTTAATATTTGTTGTCTGCTCTGTTAGCATTAGTCGCTACTTGCTATTAGCATATTTCTTATTTGCTCGTCTCTTCTCTGTTGAATATGATATGATTGAAAATACAGAAATTCTTCATGCAAGTTCCATGTAATGATTCAATCTTTACGTGATTCGCAGTGCGCTTCACTAAAATGTTAGTTTTTAAGTCTTTGGCAGTTTCTCGTTATTTGTCATGAGAACTTCCTAATTGCATATGGAAGGTAAAGCAGTTCGTATGGGCGGAAAACTTTGATCATAAATCATTCAAGTTGACTGTTCCAAGAAAGTTTGAAGTTGCACAACTTAGAACCACTAGTAGATGGGAAAATTGGTCAACTTTTGTTGCGATTCTTTTCCTCTTAAAAATTGAATAAAGACATGCCTTAGTTCATTCAATCTATGATACAACTGATTGAACCATGTAGATACTCTATAGGTCATGGTTTCTCCAATCTAATGAAGTTCTGAAGAAGAAAAATTAAGTCCTGCCATTGTCTTTCCGCTTTTAAACAATCTGCTAATTACTGTTAAACCTACAGGTTGACATTGCTGAACTACGGCAGAAGCTACAAACTATGGAAACATTACGAAAAGAACTTGAACTCCTCCAGCGGCAAAAGAAGCTGCCTGGAGTGCAAAACAAAAGCAAGGTTCGGGTGGCGTGTGGGGATGGCTAGCTGGAAATCCTGGTCAGAAAGCTGATGATGCCTCATAATTTAAAGCCTAGATGCATAGTAATTACCATCTTTGTGCATTCATTTAATCCATTTTTCTTCAAAATTATTTTTGGTGTTTCTTAACCTGTTCTTTGCAGAGATGAAATAAGATAATGGGTTTATGTTAGCCAGAGGGAGCATAGTTAGTTTTGGCATAGATATATGTATTCAGCTGTGTAATTTAAATGGGATTGTCAGTTCTATATTTTTCTTTGTTCACAAATATTTCATTTAGAATTTATATTTGAAGTGGAAAAATTATAAGTGGAAGTACAGAGTTTTGCTTTTCTGGATGGATTGGAGAAACTAATGAATGATGAAATGATATATTTTTTTAGTTGTACTTTGTTCCTCGAAAACTTTGTAGGAAGTTGGTCATGTATGTAGGAAATTGCAAGTTCAGTTTTATGCTTGTTTGTACAGATTTCAATGTTTTCAGACCCAAACCGGAAAAGGTACCGGGTGGACGAATCACTAGTTCAACTAGTGTTCGAACCGTTATTGAACCGGGGCTGTCATAAATACACAAAAATATATTATTAATAATTAATAAATTTTAAAACATCTAATTTTTTGTAAGTTAAAATATAGTGAAATTATATTACAATATTATTAAAAATATCTAATTTTAAAAATAAAAATATTTTTGCACTAAAAAAATATTAAAAAAATACTTTAAAACTGGTTTACTGGATCATCTTAAGTGATTTTATCGGTTGAATCATTGGTTTGACCGGTGGTTAACCGGTTAAATTCAAATTTTGATTGGTTCATTGCCAAATCGGTTTTTTGGATTAAATTAGATCGGAGTGTCAACCGGTTTCAATTTTTACCAATTAGATTGCTGGTCCAGGTTGATTTTTAAAACCATGATAGATTTGTTTTGCAGTAAGATATAATGGTGTATTATGGTATATTATTTAATCTCTATGGTGAAAAATATTTTCTAAAGGTTGTGTATGGTAGATCTATGCTATATTAGTATGTCTATGGTATCATGGGATTTAATATATTTATCTATGTGGTTAGATATCAAAAATCGCACAAAAACCCTAGATTTCATTTTTACCGACGGACTACATCGAACTTGTGGTTTGTAGCTTTTCATTTTATGTTATACAAATGATTTTCATGGTTTTGTAATTTCTGGTATTGGTCATATAAATGAGGAGCAAAATAGCTTTAGATTCACTTAAAAATGAGTTAGAATGATTTAGTTATGATTTTTGGAAGCAAAGTAGCTCACTGTCGAAAACCAAAGCAGATCAGTCCACTTTATGCCGTTACCAGAGGACCAAAACATATCCAAAAATAGCAAAACACCATCGTTTATTGTATTTCAAGAAAAGACGAATCCAACGATATAAAGTAGACCTCCATCGGAGTTGTACAACTCAAGATATTCAAGTTTTTGTAAAGGACCCCAAATCAGAAAACTAACGGGCATTCTGCATGGTTTTTTCGTAATTAAGTTGCAACTTTCTGATCCGGGTTGGACCGGGTCAGGGGCGACCCGGTCAGCCAAATCGGGTATGTTGACAGATTTTGTGATAAAATTAATATTTTAATGATTTAAAATGATTTTTAAATGATTTAAATAGTATTAAATGTTTTAAAATATTAATTAAATAATAAAATATTATTATTTAATTAATAAAAATTATGAAAAGGACTAAAACATTATTAGATTAATAATGTTAGTAAGGAAAAATAATTATTATTAATTCTAAATAATAAGTAACTAATTATTTATTATTTAATAAATATTAAATAATAGGTAAAAATAACCAATTAATTATTATTTAATTAATTGAAATTAAATAATAATTAAAGGAGTAGTTAGTTAATAAATAAATTAATTATTATTTAATTAAGATTAAATAATAAATAAAGATAATTAAATAATTAATTCTTATTTAATTAATATTAAATAATAATTAAAGGATAGTAAGCTAATTATTTATTATTTAATCAATATTAATTAATAAATAAGAGTAATTAATTAATTATTATTTAATTAATAATAAATAATAATTAAAGAGCTTACTATTTAATATATTAAATAGTAATCAAAGCATGTTAGAGTTAATGGTATAATTATTTATTATTTAATTAATATTAAATAATGAGTACGGATAAATAAATAATTAATTATTATTTAATTCATATTAAATAATAATTAAATGGTAATTAAGTGGAATAAATTATTACTTAATCGGAAGAAGATTATTAAGTAATTAAAATATATTGATAATATTAATTATTAACTATTAAATGATAATAGTTAAGAATTAAATCATTATTCAATAATTAAAAATGATATGTAATTAACTTAAAATATTATTAAATAATTAATAATATTGTTTAGCATTTAATTAACTATTAAATAATAATAGTTAAGAGTTAAACCAATATTAAATAAATAATAATGATAAATAAAGATTTAAAATATTATTAAAGAATTAATAATATTGTTTAACAAGTAATTAACTATTGAATAATAATAGTTAAGGGTTGAATCATTATTAAATAATTATTAATGATACGTGAGGATTTCAAATATTATTAAATGATTAATAATATTGATGAATAATTAAATTATTATTAAAATAATTAATAATAATGAGAAGTCAATTAAAATATTATTAAAGGGTAATAATACTAGCAAGCGATTAAATTATTATTAAAAGATTAATAATAATGATTAAGATAAACTATTATTAATAAGAAATTAATAATAGTAATGATTATTTAAAGTGTTATTTAACAATTAAATAACATTATAAGTTATTACTAATTAATAGTAAGAGTTTAAAATATTATCCAAGACAGGTAATATTATGATAAATCATCGAGTTAAATGATGTGATTAAGTTAAACCAAGGGTATGGTCCATTAGTGACTAATTAGTTGTTCGACCTAAACAGAAATAAGGTCTAGGCATTAATGCAGTGACATTAATAAATGTCAGAACTGCATAGTTTGTACAAAGGATTTACAGTGTTGAATATGAAACACTGAGTCAAGTCAATGAGAGACTAAAATATGAAATTAACCCTATTGATTTAAAAGGGGACGATAAGAAGAAATAAATATCTTTAAAGGTTTAGTATTGAGTCAAACTGTGACTGATATTGTGCACCGTTGATCTCACATACTGTATAGGTGATGCAAGGAACGTGAAAGGTTAGCGTAAGCTGGTTATACAAGTCCAGACAAGTTTTTCAGAACGTGTTGCATTATGTGCCTGATTTAGAATACTATAAAATTATTAGGTGTGCATAAATTATTATGCGCAATAATGTGGTAATGTGCTTTTGTGATACAAGTTGAAATAAACTGTTGATATGCAGTAGATGATTAAGTTGATTGCTATATATATATTGAACTATATGAAATTGTAAATGACATGAATGAATAGCATGAATCATAGAGTAAATGCAAAGCATGATAGGCATGAGATATGTAGTCATTGTAAAGCATGAGATGCATGAAGCATGATGAAATATGTTTATGTGTTATGTGAAACTGTTAGACTTGCTGAGCCGTCGTGCTCACTCTTGCTTAAAATAAAACATTACAGAGCAGCTTGGGAAAACGGATTACTTTGGTAGAGGCAGATGAAGATTGACTAACGAGTCATCAAAATTGAAGCGTCGGTGCCTTTATAGTAAAACTTACGATAGATTAAATTACCTTCCTTGTGTAATATTTGTGATTAGGTAATGTTTTAATGTGCTACAGAATAGCAAACCTAAATGTTGAAAGAACATGTATAGATTATTTAAGATCGTTTGCAGAGGTTGTCCTTTATGTATGAGGATAATAGATGGGGTAATTGAGTCACTATACATATGATCTCAAAGTTGTAATAGAATGTTTAAAGATTGCGATTCTGGAATGGAATAAAGTTGAAGGTTGTATTCAAACGTACCGTTTGTATTCATTTAAGGTTTAATACCTAGATTATAGTAATAATTGTATTAGCTTATTGTTTATGAGTTTAATATAATTAGTTTAAACTCAGGATTGAGGTTACTTTTAACGGACCAAATTCGGGGTTAAAGGAATCCGAATTTGGGGTCGTTACAGTGTGCATACACAGATTTTATTACCTAAGCTTTAATTCACGAGAAAACGTAGTTTTACGTATGTTGACGGAATTTGGAGCTTTAGTAACTATGTAAACTATACAAACCAAGATATGCAAGCCAACACTTGGTGCACACGTGATATTAAGATCACTCCTTGTAAAAGCAATCTTAAGCAGATGAAAGCCTACAAAAACAAAGGAAAAACAATGAAATTAAAAATGTTTAAATTAAAACTAAATTGACAAAAAACTAATAGCAAAATAATTATTAGAACCGTTCTCCGACAACGGCGCCAAAAACTTGTTTGCTGATTTATATAATGACAAATACGTGCAAGTATATACAGTCAATCAAGTAATAAAGTAGTAAGAAGGATGTCGAACCTATAGGGAACATTTAATTCTATTTAAACGATCACCAATTTTTGGTTAAGAAATATTTAAAATTAAATCTAAAACTAAAACAATCTAACAAGAACGGATTACCAGATATGTAAAGGCCTAGGATAAAAACTTCCCCAATTACGTCACAAAAATATCAACATCTGACTTCCAAACAATTAATCATATGGATTGTTAACTCAGATTGCCTATCTATTTATTAACATTTTCCAATAATTAATAAAAAGACCTACTTCAGTTATGTTGCTATCTTCATGTAAAACACTTAAAATAGATTCATTAAGAACAAACTCTCAATCATATTATATGTGGCACATAAATATTTTTATTCTCTGCACTATTATGTTATTATTCCTAAAAAGAAATAACAATTTCACATGTTATTATACCGAGATCTATTCTGAGACTTCCTTTTTCAATTTTATCTAAGAAATCAGATAATTGCTTATCAGATAATTATATATTAATGTAAGATATAATAAAAAATTCCAAACAAATTAATTAAATGAAATCAAGATGAATCAATTAAAGCTCAACAATTGGTTCCATTGAAATCCTAATAAAAAGTTTAGCTCCATATAATATGACAATTGAAAACTGAACTTAACAAAGAAATAAACATACTAAAGAATAAAAATAAAAGATAAAAGAGAATGTTAAACTCTATCAAATTTTCTCATTCTCTAGCCTTTAAGTTGATCTTCACATGCTTTTTTTTAATCCTTTAAGTCTCTAAGAGTGGCTTCTCCAATTCTTGTTCTACTCTACTCTACCTTATTTCCAATGTTCTCATTAAACTTTATTAAAAGTCCTTAAGTCGTAGTAGCATTGAAGTCCTTGTTGGGCTCGACTTCTGTGAAGCAAATAAAATAGCCCAACTGATTTCGTCGACTATGGTCCCGACCGTTGGTAACTGTCGTTAACACTCTAAAATTAATCCTTACTTTCATTCACAAAACCAGTATAATAGCAAGCAAGGGTCGAACCCACAGAGAATGATTAATTTATTTTTATGCAATGTAAACTAGATTTGGGTTTTGAACTAATTATAATTAACTAAATAAATAAAAGTAAATTAATAAATTTAATTAATAAATTAAAGACTTCAGTTCTTCGATTCAATCTCACCCTTACAATTAATAGATCAATCATTCAAAATATATTTTTATCCTTCCATGAAACTAATAACCCTAGGCAACAACAAGCTTTGCTACCCGAAATTTTTCATAATTTTAATCTAACAAAACAAGCTCTTCATTAGAGTAACTATTATACAACCTAGAACAAACTCTTTAAATTTAATATAATGGAAGCATTAATCACAAGATAATTAGATTATTCTAAGCAATAATCTCATAAGCTCGGACTATTTAACTTACATCATGATAATCATAGCAATAAATAAAAGTTTGACCACAATCATCTATCACTATTCACTACCAATGATTAGGAACAATATCAATTACACGTAATATAATTCATAAATCTAGCAATTGATAATAATTTGATCAACTCAACATGCCAAAATTAAATCAATCAAACCCAATATCAAATAAACAATTAAAACAGATTATCATAAATAATTTCATATGAGGAAGAATAAATAATATTACTAAATTGATTACACCATTAATTATAATTGGGTTTGAAATTCCCTAGAAATGAATAATAAAATTAGCCCAACATAATAAAAATAATGTACAAGAAAAATCTGAAAGAGAGAGCTCCTAAATATATCTAATAATATGATAATTCCCTTACTCTAATGTAATGTAATGTATTTATAGAAGTACAATAATAATCCTAAACTAATGTGAAATTAAAATCCATTTTGGAATCAAATTAAAGCAATAATCCCGTTTTCCAGAAATTAATGCACGCCAAACAGACCCTAACGTCGATTGACCCAGTCAACACGGTTCGGATGACGTTAGCCTGACAGCTCATCCGCCCGTCGCGCATTGCGCGCATGCATTTCCTTTACTCAGCTTAGAAAGCAAACGACGTCGTGCCAGCTTCTTGACCTTAACCCAAAGCCTCCCGCGCATTGCTCGGGGGCCTTTTGCTGTTGCCGCAATACGGTGACGTTTCCTTCCCGGTTGTTGCTCACAAACGTGCGCTATGCGTGCGACCGACTCCTTCTGAAATTACGAAACTGCCACCAGTGCTGGTTAATTACGAAATTGCCATTTAACTTTTGCATAAATTACAACAATGCCATCCAAGATTACTTTCCTACAAAATAAAATATAAAATAAATAAAAATAAATAAAAATAATATAAAAATAATATAAAAATAATAAAAACACATAAAATTACATAAATTATATAAAATGACCTAAAATACTAAAAATACTTAAAAACTTACAATTAATTAAGCCTAAAAATACCTAATAAATAGGAACAAAATCCTACTTATCAAATACCCCCACACTTAAATCCTTGCTTGTCCTCAAGCAAAACAAGAATAAAAACTATAAAATAAAAAACTAATAACCAAACAACTTACTCGACTCGAAAAACAAATCAATATGAATTCAACATTAGTCTCAAAGACTTTTAAAATAATAACTCAAAGAAAATTTCAAAATTATGCAAAATTCAAAAATTCAACATATTTATTAATCATACTTTATTTAAGACCCTTCGTGTGTGTGTGAATCCAAATGTATCAAACTAGCAAAAAAACTTAGATCCTCTCACATAATTAAATGTCTTATAAAAGATATCAAAATGGTTAGTTTAACAACAAAACTCTATAGTCTTATTTTTCACAGTACTTAAAACTAATATAAACAAATATAACTAGAAGATCAAAATGTTTTTAATGTTGATAAACTCACTAGGATTATTAATGTCAATTTTTTCAAGTACTATTTCTATTTTTTTTTCTTTTCTTTTTTTTTAAATGGGTGCATTTTATGCCCCATCCCATTCTTTTTTTTTTTTCAAAAAAATTTTCTGCCTTAGTGAGTGCATTTTATGCTCTATCTCACTTTTCATGTGTTTATGAGTGAGTGCGTTTTACGCTCCATCTCAACCCACCACAAGAATTCTTCTCAATTTAACAATCGTAGGAAAATTACCTAAATCATTTCTCCCAAAAATTATATTTTGCCTTATATTTCAATTTAAATAATGATCAAATAAGATAAAGAGCTCAAAAATATCTTATATAAATATTTAACCATATAAACTTTTTCTAAATTAAAACTAACTCAAACAAATGGATATAAGTGCATAAAAATTAAAGGGATCTCAAACAAAGTAATAATCAATAAATAGTCAAAAATTCAAACCAAGCAAAAATTTATCCCTTTTCCAAAAATTATTAAATAAAATTAAATTTTTATCATTGACTAAAAATTGAAATCCAATTAACTCATTGCTCAAGTGACAAATCCTAAATAAATAAATAAAAACTAACTACTCATTTTCGTAGGAAATACGGTTACACTTAGCACGTGCAACAAGTCTTTAAACCCCAATGTTACCCCAAGTGTACGAGTTTTGTCTAGTGAGGGTTTGCAGTGAATTTACGCACAAAATTCAAAAATAAATAAAAAAAATTCAAAATTTTAAAAATAAAACAAAATTTTAAAATTTCCTAAACATAAAACAAATATCCTAAATCTCTTTCCCTACACTTAAAATTTACATTGTTCCCAATGTAAACTATAATGCAAAGAAACAGGCACAAATAAATATAAAAAGAAAAAGGAAAAGAAATGCAAATCTGATTTCTTGGGTTGCCTCCCAAGCAGCGCCTTTATTTATTGTCATTGGCTCGACAGCAGGCCAAAGTACTACGCCACTCCTACTTCATGAATTTTGAGTACCCCGTCCATCACGTCATTCTTCATCGGTAGATTCAGTTTCCCTAGCACGTGACATGAACGTTTTACTCCCTCTTCAATGAAAAAATATTTAAGATGATTGGAGAGAGTCTTTATATTCGGAATGAGATCCTGCAAAACAAAAGATAGAAAATTTTCGTGAGTAGCATGTAATGGAATGAAAATAATTGCATTACTATATAAAATCATTGGCAAAGAATTGAATGCAGCTTCAGCGTCCTTCAAATCTTGTTTCAGCTCAATTTCTTCTTCTTCCTCTAACTTCAAATTGTTTGTACTTGCATTCTCTAAATTCTCTTTATCTATTTCCCCAAAATTTTCCTCCACCTTAGGCATGTTATCATCACAAAGAACGTCATTTTCTACATGAATACTGTCCGTTTCTGCACTGATGTTGTCTGCTTCCTCTTGCATTGGCGATGAAAGGAATGACCCATGAGAATCTAATTGACCAATTGAAGTAGCTAGCTGACTCATTTGATTCTCCAATTTATATATGGAAGTTTTTGTCTCTTGTTGGAATTGTTGTGCTTGAGTCATGAAAGCTTTAAACATATATTCTAGAGACATATCAGAACTAGACGATTGGTCATGTTGTTGTTGGGGATCTAGTTGCATGTATTGTGGATTATTTAGAAAACTTTGGTTTGCATGTCAATTCAGTGGTGAATTTTCATAGCTGAAATTATGATTATTCTGCCATCATGAATTATACGTGTTTGAATGGGGATCATATCTCCTTTCTAATTGCCCAAGGAAACCACCAGTTGCATTGACTTGTTCATAGGACTCCTCTCGAAGCATTGGACATATATTAGTTGGGTGTCCTATTGTCGCACAAATCCTACAAGTACCTACAACCATTTGATAAACAAAAGAAGTTAGACTATCAGTTTGTTGCTCATAAGAAGAAATATTTACCTTATTAACATAATCAGGCATGACTTCCATCCTTAACCTGCAAAACTCAATTAAACTATGAAAAACTATAAAAAATAAAATCTAAGAAAAATTACAAAATTAAAATAAAGTTTACAAAAACACAAAAATAAATTAAAATCATTCCCCGGCAACGGCGCCAAAATTTGGTAGCTGTCGTTAATACTCTGAAATTAATCCTTACTTTCAATCACAAAACTAGTATAATAGCAAGCAAGGGTCGAACCCACAGAGAATGATTAATTTATTTTTATGCAATGTAAACAAGATTTGGGGTTTTGAACTAATTATAATTAACTAAATAAATAAAAGTAAATTAATAAATTTAATTAATAAATTAAATACTTCAGTTCTTCGGTTCAATCTCACCCTTACAATTAATAGATCAATCATTCAAAATACATTTTTATCCTTCCATGAAACTAATAACCCTAGGCAACAACAAGCTTTGCTACCCAAAATTTTCCATAATTTTAATCTAACAAAATAAGCTCTTCATTAGATTCTAACCATTATACAACCTAGAACAAACTCTTTAAATTTAATATAATGAAAGTATTAATCACCAGAAAATTAGATTATTTTAAGCAACAATCTCATAAGCTCGGACTGTATAACTTACATCATGATAACCATAGCAATAAATAAAAGTTTGACCACAATCATCTATCACTATTCACTACCAATGATTAGGAACAATATCAATTACACGTAATATAATTCATAAATCTAGCAATAGATAATAATTTGATCAACTCAACAGGCCAAAATTAAATCAATCAAACCCAATATCAAATAAACAGTTAAAACAGATTATCATAAATAATTTCATACGAGGAACAATAAATAATATTACTAAAT
The DNA here is from genome assembly GCA_947179155.2 of Hedera helix. Classification (NCBI taxonomy): domain Eukaryota; kingdom Viridiplantae; phylum Streptophyta; class Magnoliopsida; order Apiales; family Araliaceae; genus Hedera; species Hedera helix. The sequence continues at coordinate 29,383,315 of OX359280.1, read as the reverse complement.
TGATTACACCATTAAGTATAATTGGGTTTGAAATTCCTTAGAACTGAATAATAAAATTAGCCAAACATAATAAAAATAATGTACAAGAAAAACCTGAGAGAGAGAGCTCCTAAATATATCTAATAATTTGATAATTCCCTTGCTCTAATGTAATGTATTTATAGAATTACAATAATAATCCTAAGCTAATGTGGAATTAAAATCTAATTTGGAATCAAATTAAAGCAATAATCCTTAAATAATCTTATTTTCCAGAAATTAACGCGCGCCAAACAGACCCTAATGCCGATTGACCCAGTCAACACGCTTCGGATGACGTCAGCCTGACAGCTCATCCGCCCGCCACGCATTGCGCGCATGCATTTCCTTTACTCAGCCTAGAAATGAAACGACGTCGTGCTATCTTCTTGACCTTAACCCAAAGCCTCCCGCACATTGCGCTGGGGCCTTTTGCTGCTGCCGCAATACGGCGACGTTTCCTTCCCGGCTGTTGCTCACAAACGCGCTATGCACGCGACCGACTCCTTCTGAAATTACGAAACTGCCACCAGTGCTGGTTAATTACGAAATTGCCATTTAACTTTTACAGAAATTACAACAATGCCATCCAAGATTACTTTCCTACAAAATAAAATATAAAATAATTAAAAATAATATAAAAATAATAAAAGCACATAAAATTACATAAATTATATAAAATGACCTAAAATACTAAAAATACTTAAAAACTCACAATTAATTAAGCCTAAAAATACCTAATAAATAGGAATAAAATCCTACTTATCAACCGTGGATTTGTACTGTAAACCGTGACCTCGACCGTAACCCATGGCCAAAAATTACAAAAATGTCATTAAGCTCCGATTTTACCGTTTTGGCCTCTCGAAGCCGTTTTATATAAAAGAAACATAAAAACTGTTAGGGTTTCGACACAGTGAAAGCAGCGGAATTTAAAAAAATTTCCGAAACCCTAAGACAGGATCCATGCGAAAACAGATTAATTAGAGGTTTAGATTATTTTACCGATTATCTGAGATGGACAGAAGACGATGGAATTCTGGAACGGCTTCGAATCTTCAACGCAATCCAGCGACTGCGTCTCTACGGTATCCACACGAACGCTTCGCGAATCGTCCAACGATCTGCAGCAAAAGGAACCGCGGTACTAGCCACCAAGATCAGGATTTTCCAATTATTTTTCTCTCTAGCCTCTTTCTGAAAGCGGCTAGGGTTTTAGTTTTTCCTTACGTGACTTTTAGACTACTGATATATCATATATATAGTAGTTAATAGGAATTAACTAAAACCTAAAATAAATAGAAAAATAAAATCCGAATTTATATATATTATATTTTAATTAAGTCTTACTTAATTAATATACATATATACAAATTATCCTATTAATTTAAATTCGTAATTTTTAAATACTATCAATCATATTGACATATTTAAAATACTTACAATTTAAATTAATTCCTTTTTAATTACGTTCTAAGTGTGTGACCCTATAGGTTATTATTATGTTGGCAATAATTTTAAAATCATATTATAAAATTATAAACAGTGAGCGGCATCTAGTAATGCATCACTGCTACCCAAATAATAATAAGATCGGTGATTCGATACAACCTTTTCGTGACCAATGTTTCAATGTAATTTAATCCTTTTAACCTTATATCCTAGATTAAACTCGAGGCATGGAATGTGTCATACTCTTCATAATTTAATCTGAGTTTTCTTGATCAATGAGTAGACTATATGAAACAAATCAATATTTGAGCATGACCATGCATTTCATAGTCCTACTCAATCAAGAGGCCTATGGATATCACCCCTAATATATAGGAGGGTTAAATTCCATCTAGATCACTCATATTCCTTACACGATTCATGATGTACCCAATAATCACCTTTATTGTCCACCCTATTAAAGGTGACATTTGATGATATCAAAGTACACAAATTCTCGTGTAATAATATAGTGACTTCAGGTTGGAGGATCATTACATCATTGTCACTATAAGAATTTCTTATGACACTTTGCATAATGCTCCATGTAGAATTCTCATGGTGAGTCTGTCCAGTACATTGTTCTCTAACATGTACCTATGCATTGACTCAAATATCTCATATATTTATGACCAATGATATTTGGCCATCAGTCAATCCACATACTAGTCTCAATGCATCATTGTTGTCCCTTTAACAATGATACTCGACTAGGGACATTTAAGAGCAATGATACTAATTATAATTATATAATCTCATGTTCAAGTCACATACTTAAAGCTATATAATTCGTATCATTATTCTAAGGGCTTTTATTATGTTATCATTTATATAACGCAGTAAATGAAATCATAATAAAATAATCCATTTATTCAATCAAATATAATATCAAAAATGTTAAGCAATTACATCAAATAATTAGCATCTAGGGCATAAACTCTAACAATCTCCCACTTGCACTAGAGCCAATCACTCAAGTATCTAATACCCATGGAACTAGTGTGACCTTCGTGCTTCTGCTGCGACAAAGCCTTGGTCAGTGGATCTGCAACATTATTATCTGTTGGCACTCTGCATATATGTACATCTCCTCTATTAATGATTTCACGGATGAGATGGTACCGCCTAAGTATATGCTTGGATCGTTGGTGAGATCTGGGTTCCTTAGCCTGTGCAATGGCTCCATCATTATCACAGTATAACTCAACTGGATCAACAATGGTTGGAACAACACCAAGTTCAGTGACGAACTTTTTAATCCATACAGCCTCCTTGGCTGCACTAGAAGCAGCAATATACTCAGCCTCTGTTGTAGAATCGGCTACTGTCTCTTGCTTCTAACTTTTCCAGCTAACAGCACCACCATTAATGCAAAACACAAAACCTGACTGAGACTTATAGTCATCACTGTCAGTCTGGAAACTAGCATCTGTGTAACCCTTTACTGCCAGTTTATCTTCACCTCCATATACCAAGAATGAATCCTTAGTCCTTTTCAGGTACTTGAGGATATTCTTGACTGCTGTCCAGTGACCTTCACCTGGATTCGACTGGTATCTGCTCGTCATGCTCAAAGCATACGAAACATCCAGACGAGTACATATCATTGCGTACATGATAGATCCAATTGCCGAAGCATAAGGGATCTTTCTCATACGCTCCTCATCATCTTGTGATTTAGGACATTGGGCCTTACAGATCTTTACACCATGAGTCATGGGTAAGTGTCCTCTTTTTGCCTCTTGCATGCTGAACCGTTTCAACACTTTATCAATATATGTACTTTGACTTAGGCCGAGCATTTTTCTCGATCTATCTCGATAGATCTTGATACCTAAAATGTAGGTTGCATCACCCAAATCTTTCATGGAGAAACATTTTCCTAACCATGTTTTTACAGCCTGTAAGGAAGGAATGTCATTCCCAATAATTAATATGTCGTCTACATATAATACCAGGAATACAATCTGACTCCCACTAACCTTCTTATATACACAAGGTTCATCTTCATTTTTTATAAAGCCAAACTCTTTGACTGCTTCATCAAATCGAAGATTCCAACTCCGAGAGGCTTGCTTCAATCCATAAATGGATCGCTGCAGCTTACATACCTTTCCAGCATCCTTTGGAGTGACAAAACCCTCAGGTTGTGTCATGTACACATCCTCAAGGAGATTTCCATTAACGAAAGCAGTTTTGACATCCATCTGCCAGATTTCGTAATCATAAAATGCTGCAATAGCAAGTAAGATCCTGATGGATTTAACCATTGCCACTGGAGAGAAGGTTTCATCATAGTCAACACCTTGAACTTGTTTGAAACCTTTTGCTACCAGTCAGCCTTTATAGGTTTGTACATTACCATCCATGTCAGTTTTCTTCTTGAAAACCCATTTGCACCCGATTGGTTTTACTCCTTCGGGTGGATCAACCAAAGTCCATACTTGGTTAGTATACATGGAGTCCATCTCAGATTTCATGGCTTCAAGCCATCTCTCAGAATCTGGTCCATTCATAGCTTCTTGGTAGGAAGCAGGCTCATCCTGATCTATGAGCATCACATCGTCGTTTTGAGTCACAAGAAATCTATAATATCTCTCGGGCTCTTGGCGTGTCCTACTAGATCTACGAATGCCTTGTGTAATTTGAGCAGGTTCACTTTCCACAATATCTTGTGGTTCCTGCTCATGTTCTAACTCAGGTTTAATGATATTTTGTGGTTCTCGAATTTCTTCGAGTTCTACTTTCCTCCCACTGTTTCCTTTAGAGACAAATTCTCTTTCTAGAAAAATACCAGTTCGAGCAACAACTACTTTGTTCTCAGAAGGTTTGTAGAAATAATACCCTTTTGTTTCCCTAGGGTATCCCACAAAATTACATTTGTCAGATTTGGGTCCGAGCTTGTCAGAAGCCAGACGTTTTACAAACGCCTCGCAACCCCAAATCTTTATGAACGACATACTAGGACGTTTCCCAGTCCACATCTCATATGGTGTCTTTTGAACCGTCTTTGTAGGAACACGGTTAAGTGTGAATGCAGCTGTCTCTAGGGCATGACCCCAGAAGCTTATTGGAAGATATGCATGACTTATCATTGATCGTACCATGTCCAACAAGGTGCGATTTCTCCTCTCAGACACACCATTCCATTGTGCTGTTCCAGGTGGAGTGAGTTGTGATATAATACCACACTCCTTTAGAAGGTCATCAAAATCTTGGCTTAAGTATTCACCACCTCGATCGGATCGAAGGGCTTTTATGCTTTTGCCAAATTGGTTTTGAACTTCATTCTTGAATTCCTTGAACTTTTCTAAGGATTCGGATTTGTGTCTCATAAGATACACATATCCATATCTACTGAAGTCATCAGTAAATGTAATGAAGTAATAGAACCTACCTCTTGCTAATGAACTCATGGGTCCACATACATCACTATGTATAAGTCCCAATATATCACTAGCCCGTTCACTATGACCAGTGAAAGGGGCTTTAGTCATCTTACCTAATAAACAAGACTCGCATTTCTCATATGATTCAAAATCAAATGAATCCAAAAATCCATCTTTATGGAGTTTGGATATGCGTTTCTCATTTATATGGCCTAAACGACAGTGCCAGAGATATGTCGGATTTGAATCATTTGATTTAAATCGTTTTGTATTTATGTTATAGATAGGCAACTCTAAAGCAATAATATAAAGACCATTAAACAATTGTGCAACACCATAACATATTTCATTTAAGTAAAACGAACAACTGTTGTTCTTTATTAAAAACGAAAAACCTTTCTTGTCCAAACAAGAAACAGAAATAATGTTTTTGCTCATAGCAGGCACAAAATAACAATCTTCTAACTCTAATACTAGCCCAGTGGGCAAAGATAAATGATAAGTTCCTACAGCTAGTGCAGCAACTTTTGCTCCATTCCCAACTCGTAGGTCAACCTCTCCTTTCGCCAAAGTCCTACTCCTTCGGAGTTCCTGCACATTAACACAAATGTGAGAACCACATCCAGTATCCAATACCCATGATGTAGAAGTGGACAAATTGACTTCTATAACATATATACCTGAATTAGAAGTCGTACTTCCTTTCTTTTTCTTCAGTTCTTCCAGATATGCATGACAATTCCTTTTCCAGTGTCCAGGTTTTCCACAAAAGTGACAATCACCTTCTTTAGCTACCCCACCTTTAGGTTTTATAGCCTGTTTGTTTTTGAAATTGGGTTTGGCACCAGATTTAGATCCTATCTTCTTCTTGCCTTTCCCTTTTCCCTTAGCATTCCCCTTTTGTACCATCATTATGGGATCGGGTCCTGCCTTTTTCATGTTGTTCTCGGCAGTTCTTAACATGCTCAACAACTCAGTAAGTGGTTTCGTAATTTCATTCATGAGGTAATTCATGACAAATTGCGAGTAGCTGCTGTTCAAAGATTGTAAAACTAGATCAGTTTGGGCTTCCGCAGTAATCGGAAAACCCAACCTAGCAAGGTACTCAATATACCCAATCATTTTCAGAACATGTGGACCAACTGGATCACGTTCACCCATCTTGCAGTGATACAACGCCTTGCTTGTATCATACCTCTCCTGTCGAGCATGCCCTGCGAACAATTTCTTGAGATGCTCGATCATCTCATAAGCATCCATTAACTCATGTTGCTTCTGAAGCTCAGAGTTCATAGTTGCTAGCATGAGACAACTCACGTCTAGAGCATCATCTTGATGCTTCTTGTAAGCATTATGCTCTGCACGTGGTGCAGTGTTAGCTGGTGCTGCAGGAATGGGCCCATCAAGGACATAGAGCTTGCGCTCTTGTTTGAGGACAATCCTCAAGTTCCTATGCCAGTCTAGCAAATTAATTCCACTCAGCTTTTCCTTCTCAAGGACTGATCGTAGTGAAAGACTATTTGTGTTGTTGGTTGCCATTGATATCTACAATTTATAAGTGCAAAAATAATAAGTCAAATTGCAGAGTTTTGATATTATGTAATTGATAATAGTACATTCCAAATATACCTCCCACTATTTTAATCAAATTAATAGCCCTCACCATTAATTCGGAAAGCATTTTCTATTAAATCTTTCTAGTGAGCTAAGATCCATATTTCATTACGCCTTAAGTTAGCTTTGGCTAATCTCTTAAAACATAATTATTTAGGTAGACAACCATTTTTCAATTATATCATATATAACTCTTAGATAGTTTGGTGAACAACATTTGTTCTAGTCCATCTAATGGTACCTGCCAAACTCTATGCCTCTAAGTCCACAATCCTATTGGGATAACTTAGTTAAGTCGGGCCCAATGATTTTAACATTTTGGATATCACAATTATCCTATTGCATCTTACCAAGATAAATGGGGTACTTTGCTTTGGCAAACCTACATTCATCGATCAAGGTCTTGATGAGTGTCATTCATTGGAAGGCATCTGATTTAAACTTAATAATTTTATGAGGGATTTTATTAATTAATTTAGATCTCACCAATTTTAATCTTATTAAGCATGCACGTTATTTATCATAGCATATCGTATACAAGCATAAATAAAGTGCAAAAATTAAACGTGTCACAGTTATGACCCAACCCTATGTCAATCCTTTCAAGCTAATGAAAAGATTGAAGGTCAGTCTAAGGTGGTAAAAGGTTTTCAAAACAGTAGCTTTGTTGGACCTTCCTCGTTCACGTGTGTCTCCTCTCCATCATCATCTTGTCTTCTTGATTACACATGTACATTACATGTTATAAAGAAACCTCGAGTTACATTCGAGGGGATTTAGATGAGAAGAAAATATTACATCAGAATATAGAAAGGCACGACATGCAAGCCGTATTTCAAAAACCAAAAAACCACTAATCCTATGGGTCAAAAGAGCCATAACTGTGCACCATGCATATCACAATAAGCACATAACACAATTTATATCATTTAAAGAAAATTATAAAAAAATATTTGGGGTCACGACCATCGTGCGCTACGGCGGGGGGGTCCAAGGGGGGGACTCCCCCCCTGGCGGTGGTCTCTGAAACAATTTCAGAATCATATACAATCCACCATAGTAACAATACACCCAGAACATATCATATATATATCCAAGTTCGATTAATCAAATTAAATCGAATCTTCATGCTTCTAATCCAATTAGAACAGAAGACGTACTGTTATTCCACCTTGTAGGATACGATTAACAGAAATCATATACATGCATATATATTACAGATTTCCAGAATAACCATAATGAAGAATATCATATATTCAATTTTAGATCCGTAAACATGCATATATATTACAGATTTCCAGAATACCCAAACATGCAGAATATCATATATTCAATTTCAGATCGGTAAACATGTATCATCATACATCATATATATCGAATACAATAAAACACGTAATCTGAATCAATCGTTTTGCAAGTAGCTCTGATACCACTGTTAGGGTTTCGACACAGTGAAAGCAGCGGAATTTAAAAAAATTTCCGAAACCCTAAGACAGGATCCATGCGAAAACAGATTAATCAGAGGTTTAGATTATTTTACCGATTATCTGAGATGGACAGAAGACGATGGAATTCTGGAACGGCTTCGAATCTTCAACGCAATCCAGCGACTGCGTCTCTACGGTATCCACACGAACGCTCCGCGAATCGTCCAACGATCTGCAGCAAAAGGAACCGCGGTACTAGCCACCAAGATCAGGATTTTCCAATTATTTTTCTCTCTAGCCTCTTTCTGAAAGCGGCTAGGGTTTTAGTTTTTCCTTACGTGACTTTTAGACTACTGATATATCATATATATAGTAGTTAATAGGAATTAACTAAAACCTAAAATAAATAGAAAAATAAAATCCGAATTTATATATATTATATTTTAATTAAGTCTTACTTAATTAATATACATATATACAAATTATCCTATTAATTTAAATTCGTAATTTTTAAATACTATCAATCATATTGACATATTTAAAATACTTACAATTTAAATTAATTCCTTTTTAATTACGTTCTAAGTGTGTGACCCTATAGGTTATTATTATGTTGGCAATAATTTTAAAATCATATTATAAAATTATAAACAGTGAGCGGCATCTAGTAATGCATCACTGCTACCCAAATAATAATAAGATCGGTGATTCGATACAACCTTTTCGTGACCAATGTTTCAATGTAATTTAATCCTTTTAACCTTATATCCTAGATTAAACTCGAGGCATGGAATGTGTCATACTCTTCATAATTTAATCTGAGTTTTCTTGATCAATGAGTAGACTATATGAAACAAATCAATATTTGAGCATGGCCATGCATTTCATAGTCCTACTCAATCAAGAGGCCTATGGATATCACCCCTAATATATAGGAGGGTTAAATTCCATCTAGATCACTCATATTCCTTACACGATTCATGATGTACCCAATAATCACCTTTATTGTCCACCCTATTAAAGGTGACATTTGATGATATCAAAGTACACAAATTCTCGTGTAATAATATAGTGACTTCAGGTCGGAGGATCATTACATCATTGTCACTATAAGAATTTCTTATGTCACTTTGCATAATGCTCCATGTAGAATTCTCATGGTGGGTCTGTCCAGTACATTGTTCTCTAACATGTACCTATGCATTGACTCAAATATCTCATATATTTATGACCAATGAGATTTGGCCATCAGTCAATCCACATACTAGTCTCAATGCATCATTGTTGTCCCATTAACAATGATACTCGACTAGGGACATTTAAGAGCAATGATACTAATTATAATTATATAATCTCATGTTCAAGTCACATACTTAAAGCTATATAATTCGTATCATTATTCTAAGGGCTTTTATTATGTTATCATTTATATAACGCAGTAAATGAAATCATAATAAAATAATCCATTTATTCAATCAAATATAATATCAAAAATGTTAAGCAATTACATCAAATAATTAGCCTTTAGGGCATAAACTTTTTATATAAAAGAAACATAAAAACAAGTAAAATAGAACTAAAAATATTCAAAATATATCAAATTATTAAGCCCAAAAAATCCAATTCATAGGTATAAAACCCACTCATTATCCACTTTTGGATAATTCTCTATATTTAATTTCATGTGAATGTTTTAAATTCATCTTTTATTACTTAAACTATACCTGAGTTTATTCCTTTACCATTTTCCTTACATTCTCTCACAGTTATAGCCTAATGTACTCTTACCTAAGATTTTTAACATATCAGCTCTAATTCCAACTGTAATGCCCCAAGAATCCCTATACTTGCTATAGGCTACCTCGCGCGTTAATGTACAACTTTTTTATAAAATTCACAACATAATATAATATTATGCTGCTAAAAAACTCAATAAATTTAAATTTTTTATAACGTCTCTAATTCTTTTGATCATTTGCCTCAGAATCACAATCTTTACACTTCTTCTTAATTACAAGATCATATACATTATAATCTGCTCAATTACAAGGTTATGAGTATCTAACGACTCACAATTCAACACTTAATTGTTTTTATACAATTCTTGTATACTGGACAATCAAGACTTCTTTTAAACACAAACACCTATCAAAATTAAATATCATTGTATCATTTTCAGGATTTCTGACCTTTATCATTTACAACGCTGTTTACCCCAAAAAGGGGCTTATAAAAATATAAATCACTTTTGATAAATTCATTATGCTTTGCTCGCTCCTTGCTCTTTATCGAAAATCTCGGCTATCTCGTACCTAACTGAAATGTTAATTTTAAAGTAAGAGTGGACACAACGGCTCAACAATTTTAATAGTTATCATATAAGACATATTTCATGCATCATGCATGCTTAGCAATAAATTCATGTACGTATGACATTTTATACATGCTTCGTAGTTCTTATATACCGCATTTAAGTCATGCTTCATAACTTATATCAAACCATGCTTCACAGTTTGTACTTACTTCACATGTGATCGTATTTCATGCTTTTCATGTACTTCACAAATAATCATATTAAGTGATTTCACATAACACATATAACATCCATATAACTCTATATAAACAATTTAATATCACATTGTAGCATAACAATGCATATAACAAGTTTTAAAAATAAAACTTGCACTTATCAAGTTCACAAGAATATCATATAATACTGAAAATGTTGCTTGATAAGCTTATCCAGCATACACTAGCATTTTACGTCTTTCGTTCAACGTACAATTATTTATGAGATTGACATACATATTAGTCATAAAATGACTTCTGACATTTTATTTTAGACTTTACTTAATGTCCCTAACTTTTAATCTTTTTAACTTTTATGTTAATCGCTTTTAAAACTTATTTAATTCATAACTCATTTGTACCAACTCTGAATTGGCTCATCTTCGCACATTGACCTATTCATAACATGGTATAACTATCCCCATAGGTGGCATGAACCCCAAAATTCTCGAACTTAAAAATTCATTTTTAAGGGTCCAAACCAGAGGTCCTTACAGTCTTGGAGACTGTTGGACCCCATCTATGATAAACGACCATAACTTTTTTGCTTCTTAACATTTTTAAGTGATTAAAGTGCTCACACGTTCGTAACTTCTTCCTCTACAACTTCAGTTCAGGTCAGACCACCCATATCCAAACTAAAGTAGACTAAAAATCGCATACAACAATAGAATACAAACTAGTTTCAAGTTTTGTTGTTTAAATGGCTACCACCTTAACACTTAATGCATTATTTGGCTAGGTTATCATGCTACATGACTTACTAGCCTTGTAATACATAACATAGCACCTTAGGTTCATAATTTTACAAAACCAAAAGCTTCAAACACTTTTCAAAATCATTTGTTAGATCAAAACAATGATCAAAAATACTATATTTTCAAAGTAACATATTCTTCTTTCAAAAATCATTAAAAATCCATTTGGACTCCTTTTTCATTCATTTAAACTAGGTTAACTTTATAAACTATAGATCTAGGTATCATACCCATAGATCTTCAAAAATAACAAAACATATTAACTTATTTACTTGAAAACCATATCCAAAACTAGGGTTTTGAAAGTTTAAAAATTATCTTTCAATTTCTTCACTAATTAGACACGACATGTGATCTAATCACATATTAATCATCAATAACACCTTATAACTTTGGAACCTCCATGTTCCACCATCCCAACAACATTAAACTCCCATAACCAACATACTTAGACACAACAAAACTAAAATGACTAAGTTTAAGAGAACTTTTTAACCTTTCTAGATTTGAATGATTGATTAACGATCTCTTGATCTTCCTTGTTACTTAGCTTTGATCCTCCTTCTACTAGACACCACCCGAAATGATACATTCTTCTTAGCACTCACGGTGTTCTCTTTTTTTAACTCTCTTAAAGTTTTGCTCTCAAATGCTCTATAGCTCTTATTTCTCAAGACTTGATGAAACAAACCAACCTCTTCTAGCATTGGTGATGGGTTCTATTTATAACATTTACATAAGCTTCATTAACATTCACTAATCAACTAACACTTAGTTAAATTAGTCTATAATCTAATAAGACAAGATCCATTTTTTAGGGGAAAAGACATTTGCATGAGAGAAATTTAAGAAATGATGTTTTCTAGGAGTAAATTAGGGAATTGCTTGGAGCTTTATACAAGATTCATCTAGCTATTTTCCCCTTATTTCTCCAACATTTAACTCAAGTAGGGTTAACCCTCTTCTCTTTGTCACCTAAGGTTACTAAGTTAAACCACCCTTAGTCAACTCTCATCATCTTTTACCCTCTCCAACAATTAACTATAGCAGGATTAATTTACACATTTAATAACACCCAGGGTCTATTCACTAACTCCCATTTAGTTAACTATCTACAATCATATATTCCATATATCTATATATTTATTAACACTTAACTCTAGTATTGGTTAAGGTTTCATCTTTCTTACCACCTAGGGTTAACAACTAACCCAATATTGGTTTATTCTCTACAAACATAGATCCATAAATTAAGGGATTGCCTTGAGCCTTGCACCCATCACTACACTTAACTTCAAGTGTAGTTAAAGCTCAGCCTACCACAATATCTATGGTTAAAGTACTACACTTAACCTTGGTTAAACAAAATACTAACTTCATTTCTTAGAATAATAAACTAGTATACTAGCCTTTACATTTCATATAGATGATATATCTATATTTACTACAATTAACTCATGTAGGGTTAGCTCTTCACTCCAAATAAGACCTAGGGTTAGCTCACTCAATCAACCATGGTCCCCTCTCATAATTAACATAATCCTTGTAATTAATTAGCCAAATTAAGGTTTATTTACCTAATGTAATTAAAGGAACTAGATCCACTTATTAAGGGGTTAGACTTTGCATTGGAGGGATTTAAGGAATTGTGTTTTTCTTGGAGTAATTTAGGGAATGCTTGGAGTATTACACCCAAAATGGGCCCCCTCCTCCATGTGACCGGCCACTTTGGCCTATTTTTCTCACATTTTCTTTAATTTCTATATCATATATATTTATATATACACTTATATACATATACACTAATGTATATATGTATATATATCACCCATGCATTTCTTCATTTGGGCTTCCCATTGGACTTTAATATTAATTCTTTTTGGGCTTCTATTCTTCTTTGTTTGGGCTCATCCATTTAATCCAAATTGGGCTACTAGTTAACTCATTTAGGGCTCCCACCAATTAAATTAATTGGACTCTTTATCTTATAATACATGAACTAGTGCATACTAGATTACAAGACTTAGTAATAATAAGACTTGGGCTAGTTTAAATTAAATTATACATATTATTTAGTAACTTCTCCAACTGCCAATTAAATCGTATAAGACTTACCACATTGAGCTTATTTAATAAACGCATTAGTTGAACTACATAATCTAATTAGACTTGCTAATTAAAAGTCTTTTAGGGTTACTTGATTGGGTTTGATTATAAAATCCTAACATATACATCTTTTGGGCTTGCTTTAATTAAAACCCTTACATACATACAAGTACTTGATCTTGATCAATCTTGTTCATTAATTACCACATACCATTACCTTGGGCTTACTTGATATAAATACACAACATACATATATTCTCACTTTGGTTTAACTTTAATAATTCATTTATCTTTGTAACCCATAATTACACACATTTAATTCTTAACTCGTAACTTAGATTAAATGTTTACTCATTCCTCTTCACATATCTCATTCCTAAGTCTTGGTCTTAAACTTTAACCTTTACTCATGTTCGATTCCATTTCTGAACCTCATAAATATCCGGGATATTACATTAAGTATATTAAAATTTTGGGTTGTTCAGCTTAAGTCAAAAGGTTTGAGCATGATAAGCTAGAAACAAGATTTGATAAGTGTAAATTTGTGGGATACCCTAAAGAAACTGTAGGGTATTATTTCTATCATCCTACTGATCAAAAGACGTTTGTTGCGAAACATTCTGCCTTCTTGGAAAATGAGTTTATCCTTGAAGGGATTAGTGGGAGTAAAATAGACCTTGAAAAAGTTCAAGAACCGCAAAACACTATGGGTCAAAGTAAGGTTCCAAATCAAGTAACACAATCTACTGTACCACAACCTATTCGTAAATTTAGAAGAGTATTGAAAATACCTGAAAGGTATGAATTCATCATAGAGGATGATGGTGAGGTACGCATCATAGAGGATGATGATCCATTGACTTACGAAGAGGTGATGAGTAGTAAAGATTCTGAGAAATTGCTAACAACCATGAAATTCGATATGGAATTTGGTTACTCCACCTGAGGGAATTAAGCCTATTGGGTGTAAGGGGGTCTTTAAAAGAAAGACTGGAGCATACTGCAAGGTAGAGACCTATAAGGCCCGATTGGTTGCAAAAGGTTTCAAACAAAGACAAGGTATTGACTATGACGAAACCTTCTTACGAGTAGCGATGCTCAAGTTTATTCGAATTTTGCTTGCAATTACAACTTATCATGACTATGAAATCTGACAAAGGATGTGAAAATATCGTTCCTCAATGGGAAACTAGGAGATGATGTATATATGATACAGCCGGAGGGTTTTGGTTCAAAGGTTGGAACAAAACAAGTTTGTAAGCTACAATGATCCATTTATGGATTGAAACAAGCTTCTCGAAGATGGAACATCCATTTTAATGAGACAATCAAAGAATTTAAATTTATAAAAAATGACGATGAATCTTGTGTGTACAAGAAGGTTAGTAGGAGCACTATTACATTCATAGTATTATATGTTGATGATATATTACTGACATGTAATGATGTTCCTATGCTATAATCGATCAAGATATGATTGTCTAAACATTTCTCCATGAAGGACTTAGGATAAACATCTTATATCTTGGGGATAAAGATCTATAGAGATAGATCTAAAAGGATGCTCGCCTTGTCCCAACGAACGTACATTAATTTGATGCTAAAAAAGTTTAGCATGAAAGATTCCAAGAGAGGGCTCATGTCGATAGGTCTTGGAATACATCTATCCAAGAAGCAGGCCCCAAAAACACTTGAAGAAAGATACCGTATGAGTAGGATTCCTTAAACCTCAGTAATAGAATCTATTATGTACAAGATGATATGTACTAGACCTGATGTTGCTTATGCACATAGTGTAACAAAAAGATATCAGTCGAATCCAGGAGAAGAACACTAGAAGGCAGTGAAAAATATCCTAAAGTACTTAAAAAGAACTAAGGATGTATTTCTTGTCTACGGTGGGTCTAATTTAAAAATAGAGGGCTATACAGACTCAAGTTTTTAAAATGACCAAGATGACAGTAAATTCGTTTCAGGTTGTTTATTTACCTTAAACAGTGGCGCAGTAAGTAGCAAAAGTTTTAACCAGCAAACATTTGTTGATTTAATAATAGAGGCAAAGTACATAGCTGCAAATGAAGCTGCAATGGAAGCTGTTTGGATGAAAAAGTTTGTAACCGAATTAGGGGTGGTTCCTAGCATTCAAGGACCAGTGTCTTTATTTTGTGACAACACTAGAGCTATTGCACAAGCCAAGGAACCCAGGTCTTATCAGAAATCCAAACACATGTTGCTGCGATTTTATTTGATTAGAGAGATTATTGAAATAGGAGATGTCACCTTAGAGCGTGTGGACTCTCAAGACAACATTGCAGATCCATTTACTACAGTTTTTACTCAATAGCAGTTTGATCATCACTTAGAGAATATGGGTATTAGATACCATAGCAATTGACTTTAGTGCAAGTGAGAGGTTGAAAATAGTATGCACACAAGTCAATCACATTTGATGTGATATAACATACACTTTGTAATCTTATTCATTTATTAATAAAAGAATTCATTTATTTAAAGGCATTTTCATTATCCATATTTTGCTGTTGTATTAATTATTATAAACCTATAGTTTTTGAGCAATACTTTTAGAATCATGATGATGATTATGCTAATGAGATCTAAATTCAAGATAGTTAGAAACTAAAATTATTCCTAATTGTGGGATCACTAAAATGGAGATTAGTGAATCCGGATAGATTAGTACATACTACACTTGCTCTTATGAAGAGGATGATTGATCTCATAATCATTTATATAGAGACACTAAAGCAAGTATTTAGGTGCTTATTAGAAAATAAACTCACTGAACATGACTCGCTAAAGAAATACCTAATAGAGTTTTACTCGCCTGTCAATAGGAATTCCTAATGTGATAGTAATACAGGTGATCATTGGACTTGAGATTATTATAGTATCTTGTGTATGATGAGTTATGCTTTAACATATCCCTTAAGACCTTTAGGGTATATCAAAGGGTATTTATGTGTATAATAAGTTATATATGGAGATAGGTGAATGATCAACAAAGAATCTATCACTTCTAGTAAAATGAGAGAATGTCCTATGCGATTCGATAAATGACAATTCAGTAGTCCTTGACCAAAGCAGAATGGAAATTAGAAATGAGTTTCTAATTTACATTAAATAAAGTTGTGCATTTGAGAATCGAAATGCACATGATCAAATAAAATAAGACTTGACAGTAAATTCATGTCTTACATTTGATTGAGACATTGTATGGTAGAATGATTGAATTGTACGGTAACTATTCACTGAAAGGTTTTTTAATGATTAAATGTTAAAATTTATATTATTTGAAAAGTCGTGGATCGTTAAGGGGGCTTATCCTTATTGTGAAATAAATATTATTTATTTAAATAAATTAAATATTTTAATTTATTTATTTAAATAAGAGTAGAATTATTCTAATTGATTTATTCTATAACCGGTTTAATATGGAGAACCTAAAGGGTCACACCGCAAAAGAAAAATATTTATTTAAGAAGTAAATGACATAATTGTAATAATAGATTAAGTATATTTCATTTATACTATGGTAATAGAATAAATTAAATATCTTACTATTTATTATTTAGTATTTTGAAAATACAAATTATAAATTAATAAGAGAAGTCTTATTATTATTATTATTATTATTATTATTATTATTATTATTATTATTATTATTATTATTTAGTTCCTAAATGGTTTAAGAATTAATTAATATGAGTACTCTCAAATTTGTTCCTAATTGGATTAGGAGCTTAATTAAAAACTCTATTCCTAAATAGTTTAGGAAGGTTGTCTATATCTATAAATAAGAGGAGTCTTATTATGGATTATGGTTACACATTCTTTCACAAATATTGAGAGAGTACTAATATATTCTCTAGAGAGCAAATTAGGGTTTGCCACCATCGACTTCTTTGATCGTTATTATTCCTTGGTGGATCACCTCTAAAGGCCAAATACTTGGGTTGCTAACATTGATCAAATGAATCTAATCGGTGGAATTCAAGGAGAACGTGAAAGAATTAGAGTTGAACTCGTACCTGATGAAGCTTTGTTCTATAAGGGTTTAATTCTCTATCTCATTCTTGTTAATTAATAATTGCGCATAAAGGTCGATCCTGGTTATGGTTTGTAAAATTTTAAATTCTGATTTTACCATGTTTTCACTTTTATATGCAATTTGATTGTATGTCTATAAATTTTTACAAACCAACATATGAGCCTGTAACCATATACTTTGCAGAGCAGATTAGAAAATCTAGGGAGAGTTTCCAACCTAGGGAGATGCTTGCTTTTATAAAGCAATTGGCCTTGTCACCTACTAGAAATGCGCATGGAGCTATATAATTTATGAAGAATAAGGCTACTATTCTTGCTTATAGGAAGGCAGTCTATGAGGAGTTTGATGATACATATGCTCAGGCATTTGGTCATCAGCCTGTGCATCCTTCTATTCTCGTGGACAACAAAAGACGAGAGCCAAGCTTTTAAAGTACCAACTAGAGGTATTAGATTATTTGCCACATGCCAGATTAATAGGGTTTTGTTTGCATTCATCTCTTGCTACGGTTGTTTCTATCATGTTACATGTTAACCACCACTTAATTCATACATTGAGAATAAAGCCTTATAGATTTAGCGTTCATAAGGCGCCAAGTTCCCGCAAAACTTGCATCTCTATGCAATATTTTAAAGTAAACCACACTATGATGTTAGTACTATAGGATCCTAGTTGCATGGTGCCATGACTAAACGCAGCGATAGTTGATCGTCGGACGCCTAGGCTATAAGTCGTCCGCCATGGCGTCCGTATGATGACAAGTTATTAATAATATGTAATTTATACATCATTTATTTTACTTAAAAATCATATTGAACAATAAAATTTTATATACATTAAAACTCAAAACATAATAATTAATATTATGGAATATACTTAAAAACATAATTATATGAATATTTCACAATCAAAATTCAAAAATAAAACACTTAACATAAAAAATTAGTAGAACTAGTCAACAAACATTACGTAGAAAATAAAGAATTAACTAATTCAACACCCATCACATATTACAAGTCTAATAAGTAATAAAATTACAACACATAGCAAGTCTATGAGTTATGAGGATGAACACGGGTAAAAAAATGACTTAATCACTTAACTTGGGCTAGCTATTAAGGCTTGAGCCTTAGCAGCTCGGCGTCTAAGGCGCCAACTTATCTTTCTCTAACGCTAGGACGCCTAGTTATGACAACTATGTATAGGATTTTGATAGTTGTGTTATGCTTTATGAATAACTTTTTTCTAGATTAGCACTTGAATATTTTCCTGTATAGGAGGATCTTAAGGAGTTGATGCTTTTTCACATGCGTGTTTAGTTATTGAATGACAGACTTTTTTTTTATTAATTTAATTTGTCATTAAGTTATTGATTGTTCATTATGTTCTTGAATCGTAAGATGTATTGGGGTCTAGAAGTCATTCATAAGTTTCTAAAATAGGGCATGATTGAAGTCTTAAGCATGAAGAATTACAGCTGCATTTAATTATATGAAAGCATGAAGGAAAGTTACTTTTTTTAACACCTAAAACCTAAAGAAAATTCTTTAATGATTGAAGTCTTAAGCATGAAGAATTACAACTGCATTTAATTATATGAAAGCATGACATAAAGTTGTTGTTTTTTCAACACCCAAAACATAAAGAAAATTCTTTTACTGCTTCTAGCAGTGCATCATGGTTACTTCTTCACGTTTCTCTCTGTTTATATGTATTATTTCCTATTATTTTCCATGGAACCAAGTAGAGTTGATAGTAGGGGATTTGTAAAGAGTCTTTAATATGGGGAAAATTTAACATGAAACATGCAGTTCTATTTTCTTTTTTGGGTTTATTAATATCTCACTGCATTACACTATAATACTGTATAATTATTCGTGACTGGTGGTAATGTCATGTAACATGCATATCTGTAATATCCCAGATATTTCACAATTTTTTTTAAATAGGGTCTTGATGATGAGATAAAGGTTGAAGTTTAAAACCTAGATTTGGAGAAGAAAAAGGTGCAGAAGTGAGTAAACATTTTCCTAATCTTTGTGTTAGGATTTAAATGTGAGTGAACATAGGTTTTTTTTTTAATTTTAAAACCTAAAATTTGATTATTATATATACTTGGAAGTATATTAATAATAAGGTAATATAATACATTTAAAGCTTGATGATTATATTTGACTAAAATAATTTATTTAAGAAGTTTTAATATGATTTATGAGGAATAATTATATAATTTATATAATTATAAATTATATAAGGTAATTAAATTAAATTAGGGAAGGAATAGTAATTATATATATTGTATAATATATTGAATTGCATATATATATATGAAGTGATTAAATTAATTGAGTAATTTAAATTGTAATTGAATATATATTAAATAAATATATTCCATAATTAAGTAAATCATTGTAAATGATTTATGGAAGTGAGTAATTTAATTACACAATTATTTGTGTTGGAGAATGTAAGAACCAAGAGTTTCTAGTTACATTACAAATAAAATTGGGAAAATTAAATTTTAATTAAATGAGTATTGTGTGATTTAATTTAAACTTTTATGTAGTAATTTAATTATTGACTATTCGATTAATGTTAGTAAAGGAAGTCCGATTAATGAATTTATTAAATTAACGGACTAACCTAAGATTATTTTATGAGGAACCCTAATTAAATATTCAATATGACAAGTTTAATTGAATTATGTAAATTAAATTTAATTTGATTATTAAAGTGTTCCTATAATTATTTAAACAAGCCTAAACAATTAATTAAGTGGGGGACTTGTAGAATTTGCTTCGTGGGTTGCTATTTAATTAAACTAACCCAATTTATTAAGAAGTGGGTGAATTATTTTGGTAGGCCAATGTTGTTGGATTATTATGATCATAGGTGGCCCAAATAATTAAATTCCAATCCCAATTTTTGGTCCAATTGTCAAAGCTTCTAGAAGGCATTAATTTACCAACTGTGCATTAAAAATAAATAAAAAATGGGGCATTAATAGTGAGCATGATCAGTTATGGGATAGGAGTACTATGGATTCCAAAATTTGATTCATTTTGTTTTCTTACATTAAGTGTGGAACATTCAAGCTAATTGCTAGTATTTTTGGAAGAAAGTTGAGGTCCATTCTATACATATAGGTGTGTATGTATAGATTTAGACTACTATAAATATGAGCCTTAGCTCACTTGGGTGAGAGTTTGTCAAGTTTGCTAGAGAGCCCTTTTATTGTGAGCAAATAAGGAGTGAGTTAACTCGGTGAGTAAAGAAAAATAAAATGAGTTCATAGTGAGTTTCACCAAGTCCAACCGAGTCAAGCTTAGGAGAAGAGCTTGGAGGTTCATCTCCTATTTTGGAAGGAAGAAAAAGCAAGCACACAAAACAAAAAAGGTTAGAAAACCCTTAAAACCCTAGTTATGCTTATTATGTGATTAAAATAAGAAATAAATGGTAAAAATACCATCTTTATGTTCTTTAAGTCTAGATACATGCTAGATATGTTAAATAAGTATTTCATGGATTTTTGGTATGGATCCATAAGCATTTATGTGAAAAAACTTAGCAAAAGTTGTAAAATGATGTTTACCGGAAAACTAAAAACCGAGTAGCCTTATTCCCGAAATTACTGTTCATGATCCGTAAGTCGGAATCATAATCCGTCAATTTTTTATGCTAGATCTTGAAGTTATGAAAATTCTCCAACCTGAATGACTAAAATTCGATTTAAAACGAGTGAGATATGATGTTTCTACTCAAACACTCCACTGTCGGAAGTTTTGCATGAACAGTCCGGTTCTAGGCTGTTTTCAGTGGTCAAATCATGTCCGAAAAATTAATCTAATAAATTGAAAATTTTAGTTCGGGAAGTCACGATTCCAACAATATAAAGTAGAGCTCCATCAGAGTTATAGAACTCAAGTTATTAAGATTTTTCTCCAAGACCTCAAAGTTGGCAGAATCTGGAATAAGGGAAAAACCTACTGTCGGTTTTTTTTTTCCCGGTGAACAGACCAGAGCATTCCGGTGGCTGGTTCACCCATTTTCTGGCCGGTTTCGGCGACGGTCCAAACTAGAAAGTTGCTTGGAATGTCGTGTACTATTTTCTAAAATTTAATGGTATTTTTATAATGTCAGTAGCTATTTTCATATTTATTTAATGATAAAAGCTTACTAAATGTATGAAAAATAATAAAAAACATTTTTAAATTTTGGAAAAATATGAAAAAATAACCTAATGATTATTTGAAGTGTTATATGTATGGATATAATATTATTTCCGAAAATTGGTATTTTCCATATTAATTATGGTGTAAAGGTACACTAATTTGTGACTACCTAGCTAATAATTCAAGAAAATTATAAATAAATTGTTATTAAATCTTAAATATGTTCTTTAAGTATTTAATAATAATATCAACATGTTTGGAGAAAATAAATTAATTATTTATTATTTAATCAGGTATTAAATAGTAAATAAAGGAAGTAACTAAGTAATTATTATTTAAGTGATATTAAATAGTAATTAAATTATGAGAAAATGTTTAAAATAATAATTATTATTATTTAGTTAAGAGTAAATAATAAATAAAGATAATTAATTAATTAATTATAATTTAATTAACATTAAATAATAATTAAAGAGGGTTAATTGCTTACTATTTAATATATTAAATAGTAATCAAAGGATGTTATAGTTATAATTGTTTAATATTAAATTAATATTAAATAAGGAGTACGGATAATTAATTAATTAATTATTATTTAATTCATATTAAATAATAATTAAATGATAATTAAGTGGAATAAATTATTACTTAATCGAAAGAAGATTATTAAGTAATTAAAATATATTGATAATATTAATGATTAACTATTAAATGATAATAGTTAAGAATTAAATAATTATTCAATAATTAATAATGATATGTAATTAATTTAAAATATTATTAAAGAATTAATAATATTGTTTAACAAGTAATTAACTATTGAATAATAATAGTTAAGGGTTGAATCATTATTAAATAATTACTAATGATACGTGAGGATTTCAAATATTATTAAATGGTTAATAATATTGATGAACAATTAAATTATTATTAAAATGATTAATAATAATGAGAAGTCAATTAAAATATTATTAAAGGGTAATAATACTAGCAAACAATTAAATTATTATTAAAAGAGTAATAATAATGATTAAGGTAAACTATTATTAAAAAAGAATTAATAATAGTAATGATTATTTAAAGTGTTATTTAACAATTAAATAACATTATTAGTTATTACTAATTAATAGTAAGAGTTTAAAATATTAACCAAGGCATATAGTATTATGATAAATCATCGAGTTAAATAATGTGATTAAGTTAAACCAATGGTATGGTCCATTAGTGACTAATTAGTTGTTCGACCTAAACAGAAATAAGGTTCAGGCATTAATGTAATGACATTAATAAATGTCAAAACTGCATAGTTTGTACAAAAGATTTACGGTGTTGAATATGAAACACTGAGTCAAGTCAACGAGAGACTAAAATATAAAATTAACCCTATTGATTTAAAAGGGGACGATAAGAAGAAATATATATCTTTAAAGGTTTAGTATTGAGTCAAACTGTGACTGATATTGTGCACCGTTAATCTCACATACTGTATAGGTGATGCAAGGAACGTGAAAGATTATCGTAAGCTGGTTATACAAGTCCAGACAAGTTTTTCAGAACGTGTTGCATTATGTGCCTGATTTAGAATACTATAAAATTATTATGTGTGCATAAATTATTATGCGCAATAATGTGGTAATGTGCTTTTGTGATACAAGTTGAAATAAATTGTTGATATGCAGTAGATGATTAAGTTGATTGCTATATATATATATTAAACTATATGAAATTGTAAATGACATAAATGGCACAACACAAAAATGTGTTACGAGTTAAAGGAGCTAATCCAGAAAAATGTTCAAAATGGAAGATTATTACACTTTGTAGCAGGACATAAAGTTTCACACCAAGGACGAGCACATACGGATAACTGAACCGAGACAAGCACAGACAGGCCGAGGCGGGTTATTAATGTCATTACCGGAGGAATACCTAAGAAACAGGCAAGGAAATGTCGACGTTCGACTACGGAGATTGTGATGGCATTGACTAGACAAACGACTAAACAAGAACGACTCTTTTCCGGGATAGTGATTTCATTCTCTGATGAAGATTACCCCCCCCTTTGCGATGCGGTGGAACCACACGAGGGAGCCTTGGTAATAACAGCTCAGGTGGGGCCTGTGGACATGAAGAGGATTATGATCGACAATAGGTCATTTGTTGATGTGTTGTATAGCCACACTTACCAACAAATGGATATCGAATGAGTTAGATTGGAAGTTGGCCATGAATCTCCCTTGTATGGGTTCGGGAATGAAGCAGTACCCGTAATCGGAACAGTTGAGTTACCAGTAGTGTTCGGGGAAGCTCCTAAACAAGTTGAAATCAATGTGAAGTTTTTTGTGGTACAAGTGGATTCGGCATATAATGTCATTTTAGGACGAACGACCTTATCGGCGCTTTAGGTTGTTACTTCAATTCCTCACTTCAAAATAAAGTTCCCCACCTCTCATGGAGTAAGTGAAGTGAGGGTGGATCTTGACATTACTAGAAGATGTTATCGGCATACACTGATAGCACATGTGGTCCGGGTTAGTAAATAGAAGCAAACTTTAACTGTGGATCTGGAGCCTTTCACCGAAGGAGTCATAAAACCTTTAGCGCTCCCTGACGAAGAAACCGAAGATGTGGAGCTCATACCGGGAAATAAAGATAAATTAGTAAAAATAGGTGCTAGGTTGCAAGATACTTTGAAGAAAGGGTTGGTAGAACTACTCAGAACATATGCTAATATCTTCACCACCGCGTGATATACTAGAGATGGCAGAAGATGTGGCCATCCACAAGTTATCAGTTGATCCCGATAAGAAGGCAGTATTCCAAAAGAGGTGAATTTTCACCCCCGAACGTCAGAGGATTATCGACGAAGAAGTGAGAAAGTTCTTGAAAGAAAGAATAATTGAAGAAATAGAGTATCTGGAGTGGCTCACTAATGTTGTCCTGGTACGAAAGCAAAACGAAAAGTGGAGAGTATGTATTGACTATACGAACCTCAATAAAGCTTTCCCGAATGACTTTTATCCCCTCCCTCACATAGACCAACTGATCGACTTCAGGAAATGCCATACTAAGTTTCCTCGACGCATTTTTGGGGTATAATCAAATTCTGATGGCAAAGGAAGACATCCTGAAGACATCTTTTATTACTCATTGGGCCATTTATGCATAAAATATAATGACGTTCGGATTTATTAACGCTGGAGCGATAGATCAGAGGATGATGAACAAGGTGTTTTACAAGAAGATTGGTAGGAATATGGAGGTATATGTAGATGATATGATCGTCCAAAGCACGAGGTTGCACAACCATATAGAGGATTTGGAGGAATGCTTTCGGACAGTCTATCATTACCATATGCGGCTCAACCCTACAAAGTACACTTTCGAGCTCGACTCAGGAAAGTTCTTGGGGTACTTGGTTAGTAAAAGGGGTATAGAGGCTAATTCGAAAAAGATCAAGGCAATTGTTGATATGAAGTCACATTAAAACTTTAAGGATGTACAACGATTGACAGGTCGGATAGCTACTCTTTGATGATTTACGTCCCGATCAACAAAAAGGTGTTTGCCATTCTTCGATACACTTAAAGGACCTAAGAACGAAAAAAAATCCCACTGGACTTCGGATTATGAGGATGCGTTTCAAGGGATCAAGCGATATTTATCCTCGGCTCCATTGTTGCAAAAACCGTTATCCAGGGAGTTGCTTTATTTATACTTGGCGATGAGTACATTAGCAATTGGGGCAGTTTTGATTCGGGAAGAGGGAGACCGACATAATCCGATCTATTATGTCAGTCATGCTCTAAGGGATACTGAGACAAGATACCCTAATTTAGAGAAATGTGTTTAATCTTTGGTAATCACGAGCTGGAAGCTTAGACATTATTTATAGAGTCGGGTGATAGTTGTTTATACTGACCAACCGTTGAAGAAAATTTTAAATAAACCTGATTCATCAGGGAGGATGGTGGCATGAGATGTTGAGTTGAGCCAATTCTCGCTAGAGTATCGTCCCCGAATAGCAATTAAGGGACAAACATTAACAGATTTTATGGTGGAGTGCATGTTTTTTGAAGAAGAGCCAAATACTGGGGAAGGAAGTGACGTTAGTAGTTGGAGGGCGGCCATCCCCGTCTTATTCATTGACTTTATGTGTGGATGGGTTATCTATAGCAGATTCAAGCGGGAAGGATTCATTCTAACTAGCCCTGAAGGTTTCAAAGTCTAGCAGACAATCAGGTTCAAATTTCAAGCAACCAACAATGAGGCAGAGTATGAAGCTATCTTGGCAGGCTTAAGGTTGGCTCGAAGTTTAGAAGTGAAAAGCCTGTTAATTCTGAGTGATTCACAGTTGGTGATAAAATAAATTCAAGGGGAGTATGAAGCCCGGGAAGTTAAGATGACAAAGTATTTGTCCAAAATTAAAATTATTCTGCAGCATTTTGATTCTTATTTATGCACTCTCGAGACTTGCTACTACTCCAAACGATTCTCTATTAGGATTAGTATATGTTAAAGAGTTACTCAAGCCTAATATTCTGAGAAGAGAGGTCAAGTGTTTGGAGAGGTCTAATTGTTGGCTCACACCCTATTTATAATACTTGGTTGATGGGAAGTTGCCGACTGATAAAGTTTTGGTGAAAAAAATAAAATATAGGAGGGCTTATTTTTTTCTAATCGATGGGGATTTGTTTCGACAAACGTATTTGGGACCCATGACAAAGTATCTTATTCCGTCCGAAGCATCATATGCTCTTCGAGAGGTCCATGAAGGTATTTGAAGGGACCATATGGGGGCGAAATCTTTGGCATATAAGTTAGTTCAACAAGGTTATTATTGGTAGAAGATGTTCCAAGAATCAAAAGAGTTTGTACAGAGATGCCCGAAGTGTCAGTTGAATAGTTATGTTGCTCATTGGCCACCCGATGAGCTATCTTCTGTGTTATCCCTTGTTCCTTTCGCAGTATGGGGGGTTGATCTGGTAGGGCCAATGCGAAAGGCTAAAGGATAGTTTGCTTATATGATTGTGGCTATTGATTACATAACGAAATGGGTGGAGGCGAAGCCGCTCCGACAGATTACGGAATAAGATTGTATACATTTTCTTAAAAAAATGTTATTTTTTGGTTTGGGATTCCCATGGTGTTGGTATCAGATAACGAGTTACAATTTATGGGTTCAAAATTTGAAAGTTTCTTTTCAAACTTGGGGATTCAACATCAGAGGCTATCAGTAGCCCATCCTCAAGCCAATGGGCAAGTTGAAATTACAAATAGAACATTACTTAATGGGATTAAATGGAGACTTAATGATGCTAAAGGCAGATGGCCCAATGAGCTTCCTAGTGTTTTGTGGGCTTATCGAGTGACTCCTAGGTCTACAACGGGGGATTCTCCTTTTCGGCTAGCATATTGAACTGAGGCTTTGATTCCGGTAGAGATCGGATCCCCATCTTTTCGAGTGGTAAACTTTATTGAATTGTGTAATGATTAGGGATTTCGACTTAATCTTGATTTATTGGACGAGGTTTGGTATGCCGCGGTGATGAAACTAGCAATTTATCAGTAGAAGACTACAAGACATTATAATTGAAGAGTTAAGCAAAAGCGTTTCGAGGTGGGTGATTTGGTTCTTTGGGAGGCTGAGGCGTCTACTCCTTTGAATACTGGAAAATTAATGCCAAATTGGGAAGGCCTTACAAGTTATTGAAGTTGTAAAACATAAAACGCATTAGCTTTAAGATGTGTCTGGTTCAGAGTTAAAGAATTTTTGGCATGCAACAAGATTAATGAAGTATTTTTAGTAGTTCGGGAAGGTCATATTAATTTGTACTTGGTAGGATTCTATTGATATTTAAGTGAGATATTAATAAATACAGATTTTTATTACTTTTGGGGCAATTTACATTTTTTGTACTATTCATGAAAAACAAAAATTAATAATAAACAAATAAAAAGGAGATCGATTAAGTGTCGGGTGCATCTTTATCAGTGTCGAAGAAGACGGAGGGATCCATGCTAGCTTTTGTTGCTTTCGTAACGGCAGATTGAAACCCTTGGCTGAACCGATCTACTATCTCTTTTAGCAGTTCCGGAGAGAGGATCGGTATTCTTCAAGTATTTGTTGGCAAAGTTTGGGGGTCCCATGTCTGGCTTGCTCCCTCAAAAATTCATTTGCTTTTTCCAGCTCAGAGATAGTGGATAAGGAGCTAGCCATAGTATTTTGTTGCTGTTGGACTTCAGATGTTAGC
This sequence comes from Hedera helix, assembly GCA_947179155.2. Classification (NCBI taxonomy): domain Eukaryota; kingdom Viridiplantae; phylum Streptophyta; class Magnoliopsida; order Apiales; family Araliaceae; genus Hedera; species Hedera helix. The sequence goes on along the minus strand of OX359280.1, from coordinate 29,355,449 downwards.
TGGTCGTTTTGTTTCTTTATTTCTGCAATTTCGTTGGATTGCTGTTGGAGTTGTTTTGTTGTTTCTGTGTTTTACTATTGAAATCGGGCAAGTTCTTTGGTTTTCTTCTATTCGACTTCATAGATGATATCAAACTGTTGTTGAAGGCTATTGTTGGAGGTTTGGAGGCTAGTGTTATCCTTGACCAGTTGTTTCTTCTCATTTTTTAAGGCCTTATATTTGATCTTCAACTTTTTTATCCTGGCATCACTGTTATTTCCTTTTGTTTCCCGACCCAAGAGTCGACTGAAGGTCGCCAGGGCCTGATAAGATAAAATTGTTTGTATTGAGCATAAGAATAAATATCAAGGTGATTTAGATATAAATTCTTACTAGGCCTTGGTGAATTACGGTGGCCAGAACAAGTTCCTGGTCAAAATAGTCTTGGAAGACTTCGTTATTAACCTGGAAGTTGAAGCTGTTATAGGCAGAAAAAGGGAGTAGGGGATTGGCATCGTCCGGGAAGAAGGTTAGGGGTGTTCGGGAATTCCCGGGAGTAGCTAATGATTGTCGTAGAGGGTGTTCAGTTGGGAAGGGGTTGGTTTCATGTTGTTTGGATTGATCAGGTGTTGGTTGTTTGGACTAATTGGGTGTTGGTTATTGAGGCTGATCGGGTGTTGGTTGGTTGGGCTGATCGGGGGTCAGTTGTTCAGGCTCTTGGGGTGTGGGTTTGGGCGAGTGTGATTGAGGTTTTGGATAAGAAGTCTTCAATTTTTTTAGCCTTCATATATTTTTGGAGTTATTTGTCTGATATATTGAAGATGCTCATTTTCATTATTATTTATGGGCCTTTCCCTTTTGAAATTGGTAAAGTTTCTGGTGGAAGGTTGACCGAAGAAGATGAGGGTTGGGTCAGAGGAGTAGGGTTCGTAGTCTGGGGGGCAGATCCGATGAAGGGCGGGGTTTATTCAGTTGCTTGGGTAGAACTGTGGTTTTTGGGGGTCGTCTTGGAAGAGTGGATTGGAGTCTCTTCCGAGGTTATGGAGGATTATGAAGTTTTTGGTCTATGGACTAGCAGTTTGGCAGGTGGATCAGATTCCTTCGAGGAGGTTGGTGAGGGAATAAAGATTAGGCCTTCTTGTGGTTGTCTTTGAGTATCTGAAGGTCGACTTGCTGGGTTCTCTTCTAAATTTCAAAATAGTACTACTATATAGAGCTTTTGCTTAGTTCTCCCCAAGGTTGTAGGAGTCGGGTGTCGGTTGTGACGACCCCAAATCCGGGTTCCATAACCTCGAGTTTGGTTCTCACTATTCAACACATTACTAACAATTAAATACATACATTGCATTTAAATATCGCGGAATAATACATATTGGTTCCCTTACAAAAAGGTTACAATACCAGGGTCTATTAACCTTAACATAAACAGTTCCTATCATAAGGAATTACAAAAGGTTTAACAACAGTAAACACAAATTTAAGCATCTAATTAGCATACATAAACTAACTTAAGCTCTAGCCTTTCCTTTTCCCTTATCCTTCTTTGAGCAGTCAAGTCTATCTGAAAAAATGGTTCATGATATAGCAAGAATGAGCAACTAGTTTGCTCAGCAAGTTAAGAACAATCATAGAGATTTAATATATCATGAATGAATGAGAAATGTCATCAATGGTTTCAACAATAGATATAATAATTGTGAATGGAACAAGACTCAAATTTTAATAAACAAAATATTTGAATCTTAAAATGCTGAGTGGTCACTAAGGACCCTGAACTAACGAGGGTATAATATAGTTTCCTCTGACCCTTTGAGTAGTTTGGTTTTCAAGGGGATCAGCCTATTCAACCCACTGTATATGCGTTACATTTAGTCAACTGGCGCCAAAGTCGGTTTTCCGACATAAAATCCCCTAAATTTAGGGTTGTTCAATTCTCAGACTTAATATAAGAAATTCGCACCCAACAATGGTTTGGATAAGCTTTTAAAAGTATTCAAGTTATTGAATTTAGAAACGCAATGTCTAGCTGAACTATTAGCTTTAGACATTTTTAATACAGTTCATGAATCAAGAACTAATAAGTTTCAAATGCATTAAGTGCGATTTTATAAACAATAAGGATGTGGAATAATTTTAAATAATTAAACCACTTCAAACTTTGACAATAAATACAAGTATAGAAACTTGTTCAACAATAAATGAGTAGGGTTAGAGAACTTGCCTTGTTTGCGACGTACAGCTAACAAATTCAACTAATTCCCTTTGAATAGACCTAACAATTTAACCACGTTTGATCTTTAAATTAGTATCATATACACGTAGGTATTATGACGTTTATAACTCTTTCGAATCACATAAATAATTATGGGTATTTACACACTTAGAAAATATTATCTTCACTTGATAATATTTCACACACAAAGAACCTATATTAACTATTTAATATAGTTCATACACTTATCGAATATTATTAACAATTTAATAATATTTTATTAGTCTTGTAATATTATCAACCATCTAATAATACCTTATTAATCTTCTTATATTATTAATCATTTAATAATATATTAACAACCTTATAATATTATTAGTCATTTAATAATATTTTATTAATTATCTAATATTATTAACTATTTAATAATATTTTATTAATTATCTAATATTATTAATCATTTAATAATATTTTATTACTTTATTAATATTATCAATCATTTAATAATATTTTATTCATAATACAATATTATTACTTATTAATAATATTTTGTTGCTTTTCTAATATTATTATTCATTTAATAATATTTTAACTAATTATTAATATTATTAATTATTTAATAATATTTTATTGACTTATTAATATTATTACCCATTTAATAATATTTTAATCTCTTACTAATATTATTAACCATTTAATAATATTTTAACCAATTGTTAATGTTATTCATCATTTAATAACTTTTTAATCATATATTAATATTATTAATTATTTAATAATATTTTAATAAAAATCTTTAAACAACACCAATAGTTAACTTTTTAATGGTGTTAACATTAATCTTTATTTTAAACATTTTGCTACCCATTAATTACAAATAAATTTCATGTATTGGTTCAATACACAAATACCTTCATTTTACACTTACTTATACTTAAATTTTCCAATAAAACGCGACTCGGACCGACCCGAACCGACCCAGACCGACCCATACAATTTTCACCTACTGTTTTGAATGCCCCGGCGCTCAACATAGGCTATTTTGGGCGCCGGGGCTTTCAAAGCAGAAATCAAAAACCCTAAAATGGGTTGTCCGACCTCCAGCCACTCCGACAGTCATAACTTCTTCATTTTAAAACATTTTGGGGTGATTCTTAAGTCCATTCTCATCAGCATTTCCCCCTATACAATTTATCTTTAGAACACAAATCCAAATTCTAAACTTAACTAGACTCAAAATGGCTCACAATGCAACCTAGGATTTTAAAATCAAAATCCTTTGCGGTAAAAGCCATAACTTCTTTGTTTTTCAATATTTTTGAAAGCTTCAAGTTGGGTTTTCTTATAAACTCATACATAAAACTTTCTAGACATATAAATCAAGTATTTAACTTGTACATTTCGAAATGACACAAAATATATTACATAACTACATAGGGTTTTACCGGTAAAAATACAATATGAGCATTTCTTATATTTTTATGCAAAATACACATACCAAATCATGATATAAACACTTCATACCATGAATATACATATATTACATAGATAAACATTTCTAGACCATCAAAACGAGTTTTGATCGGTTAAAAATAGATTTTAACCGATTAAAACACATATAAGCGATAAAAATGAAATAAGAAATGGTTGGAGCACTTTTAAACTTTTTTGATTTGAAAGCTCTCCTTCTCTTGGCAATGTACTTAGCTAGTGACTCCACCTTGGCAACTAGATGCACACTCCTAGTGTATTCCTTCTCCAACTCTCAATATCTCACTAGTTTCTATCTAGTTTTTCTCTCTAGGAAAGGGATGAACAAAGGGCAAACTCTTCTCCACACCAAGGAAGCTCTTATTTATAGCACAAATGTTATCATCCAAAATGTATACATATACAAAATATAAGTCTACAATTTTACTAACTCATGTTATCTTCTATCTCACCAATGCTAGATTTTAGGGATTTTTAGTCCTTTATTTTCCATTACAAGTTATCTTCAAATCAAGCTACCACAAATGTGTGATACACTCAACCAAAGCCACACTTCACCCAAGTGGACCCCCTCCCTCAAGTTGACTGGCTATATGGCTTTAAATTGGCCAAATTTTGATTTCATTTCATGCCTTATATATATATATATATATATATATATATATATATTTATATCCCCCATGTCATACATAATACATATACACTTATATACATCTTTTAAATCACCAACATGGTCCAATAATGATCAATACTTACATTTTATTTGGGTCACATGTTTGGGTCATTAAATTAATTCCCTTTGGGCTTCATTACAAGTTCAAATGGGCTACTAGTTAAATTAATTAATCCTACCAACCTTTGGGTTATCAATTAATTACAACATGGATACATTATATAAACTATTAGATTAATCCATTGGATCTAGTTTAATACTCATTTGGATTTAAAATATAATTCAATTAGATTTGTTTTAATTAATTATACACCTTGCTTTAATTCTTTGAATAAATATACACATACATAAGTATATCTATTTAATTATCTAATGCACAATTAATTAGTACAAAATTTTAAATTCATTGCGAAATATATATTAATTATATTTACAATGTCTAATAGAATTCGTGGTCATTACATTCTCCCTCCCTTATAAGAATTCCGTCCCTGGAATTACAATTTTTAAACTACTCAAAAAGATTCGGATAGTTAGCCCTCATCTTTTCTTCAAGCTCCCACGTAGCTTCCTCAGCGTTGTGGTTCCTCCAAAGGATTTTGACAGAATGTAAACCTTATTCCGTAATTTCTGCTCTTTCCTATCTAGTATTTGGATAGGAATTTCTTCATAGGATAAGCCTTTCTCAACTTGAATTGGCTCATAGGATATGACGTGCTTGTGATCTTGCTTGTATGGTCGCAACACTGACACGTGAAACACATTGTGAATATGCTCCAGTTCAGGAGGTAGAGCTACCTCATACGCCACTTCACCCACTCTCTTCAATATTTCAAACAGTCCTATGAACCTCGGACTCAGCTTCCCTTTCTTACCAAACCGGATCTTCCCTTTCCAGGGAGATACCTTCATGAATACAAAACTCCCCACTTCGAAGTCTCGCTTCTGTCGATGTAAATCAGCGTATTTCTTCTGACGGTCTTGAGCTGCTACTAGCCGAGCTCTTATTATCTTGATAATTTCTACCGTCTGTTGAACCAATTCTGGCCCCAACATAGAGGTGTTCTGCATTTTCTTCCGTACAATGCTTCGTAAGACGGCATGCCTATGCTGGCATGGTAACTATTATTGTAAGCAAACTCAACTAATGGTAGATGATCTTCCCAACTACCCTTGAAATCCATCACACAGGCTCTGAGCATATCTTCCAATGTTTGAATTGTTCTCTCGCTTTACCCATCAGTCTGCGGATGATACGCTGTACTCATTCTCAACTGTGTCCCCAATCTCTCCTGAAGACTTCTCCAAAATTTGGACGTGAAGCGCAGATCTCTGTCTGACACAATCGATACCGGCACCCTATGTCTCGAAACTATCTCCTTGATGTACAGTTTAGCCAATTGATCCAAACTGAACCTAATCTTGATTGGCAAAAAGTGCGTTGACTTTGTTAGTCGATCCACAATCACCCATATTGCATCATATCCCTTCTGTGTTGCTGGAAGTCCTACCACAAAATCCATTGTGATATGCTCCTTTTTCCACTCAGAATTTCTAACGGCTGTAACAATCCACTTGGTCTCTGATGTTCGGCCTTTACCCTTTGACAAGTTAGGCATCGGCTGACACATTCTGCAACCTCCCTTTTTAAATTCGGCCACCAAAAATGCTGACGTAGATCTTGATACATTTTCGTACTCCCCGGATGTATCGAGTATCTCGTACTGTGGGCCTCTTGCAAAATTTCCTTTCGTAGTTCAGACACTAGCGGTACCCAAACACGATTTTCAAATCTCAGCAATCCCATGCTATCAATTTTAAACTTGACCTTTTCTCCATCGGTCATCCTCTTTCGGATTCTGTCGCATTCCTCATCGTTGTCTTGAGCCTCTTTTACCCTATCTAACAAGGTTGGGCCCGCCTCCACTTCTATTGACTCGTTTGGATTTCTCACTTCTAACCCCATCCGAGCCATCTCTTGAACCAATTGTTCCTGATTCGTTAATATGAACAATTTCTCCCTGCTCTTTCTACTTAGAGCATCTGCTACTACATTGGCCTTGCCGGGTTGGTATAGAATTTCACAATCATAGTTTTTGATCAATTCTAACCATCTCCGTTGCCTCATATTCAACTGCTTCTGTGTGAAGATATATTTCAGACTCTTATGGTCTATTAATATCTCACATTTCTCTCCATACAAATAATGCCTCCAAATTTTAAGGGCAAACACTACCGCTGCCAGCTCCAAATCGTGGGTAGGGTATCTCTTCTCATAATCTTTCAATTGTCTGGATGCATACACAACAACTTTGTCGTTTTGCATAAGCACACAGCCAAGTCCCTTGTGCGATGCATCACTGTAGACCGTAAAACCTCCCGTATCGTCCGGTAAGGTTAATACAGGTGCTTCACTAAGTCTTTTCTTTAACTCCTGAAAACTTTCCTCACACTTCTCCGTCCATACATATTTTACTGTCTTCCTCATTAAGTTGGTAAACGGTGTTGCTATATTTGAAAAGTCTTGAATGAATCTCCGATAATAACCCGCTAACCCTAAGAAACTTCTTACTTTTGTCGGCGTCCTTGGTTGTTCCCAATTCATCACCGATTCAACCTTCGCTGGATCAACTGAAACTCCTTCTTTGTCAATAACATGACCTAAAAATTGAACTCTCTCCAACCAGAATTCACACTTCGAAAACTTAGCGTACAACTGCTCCTTCCGTAAAATCTCCAACACCAATCTTAGGTGTTCAGCATGCTCCTCCTCTGTTTTAGAATAAACCAAAATATCGTCAATGAACACGACTACAAATTTGTCCAAGTATTGCTTGAATATTCTGTTCATCATGTCCATAAATGCGGCTGGCGCATTCGTTAGTCCAAACGACATCACCAGAAACTCATAGTGCCCGTATCGAGTTCTGAATACCGTCTTGGGTACGTCCTCCTTCCTGACTTTCAACTGGTGATAACCAGTCCTTAAGTCAATCTTTGAAAAGTACTTCGCCCCTTTCAATTGATCAAAAAGATCGTCAATTCGTGGCAACGGGTACTTGTTCTTAATTGTTACCTTATTTAGCTCCCTATAATCCATACACAGTCTCATCGATCCATCCTTCTTCTTTACAAACAACACAGGTGCCCTCCATGGAGAAACACTTGGCTGAATGTACTTATTATCCAACAACTCCTGCAGTTGAACCATCAACTCCTTCATTTCTACCGGAGCCATCCTATATGGTGCCTTCGATATTGGTGCGGTCCCCGGTACTAAGTCAATCACAAATTCTATCTCCCTGTCCGGCGGTAAATCTGGCAGTACATCTGAAAAAACGTCCATGAACTCCCTAACTACTGGTATTTGCTCCATCTCGGGGCTCACCATTTGTGTATCCACCACATGAGCCAAATACCCTACACAACATTTCTTCAATAATTTCTTGGCCTGCATCATTGTTAGACAAGAAGACTGTCTTGACAACTTGCTGCCATAAAATACGACCTTAGACTTGTTTGGTGTCTTAAGGTGTATGCATTTTTTCTAACAATCAATTATCGCTCCATGGCTAAACAACCAATCCATCCCGAGTATTATATCAAACTCTCCTAAACGTATCGGAATTAGATTTACATTCAACTTCTGACCCCTGATTTCAGCACAACAATTTCTATATATGTACTCTACAGGAATCACTTCCTTATTAGCAACTTCTATGTTCATTGAGTTTTCTAGTTTTTCTCTAGGCAATTCTAACCGTCTAGCGAAATCGTCAAACACAAATGAACAGGTAGCGCCCGAATCAAACAATACATATGCATTTATATTATTGATCGAAATAATACCTGACACCACGTCTTTTGATTCCACGACATCTTGCACCGTCATATTGAAAGTTCGTGCTGTCGGCTTGTTCTGTGGTACCGGTCCCCCGATAGCCAATTTGCTGTTATTGCCCTTGTAGCCGCTTCCCCCATCATTCTTCTTCTTAGGACAATCCTTTATCATGTGGTTAGAAGCTCCGCAGGAAAAGCATCTCACTTTCTTTGGGAGGGGACAATTTGGAGGGGACAATTTGGAGAAATATGTCCCACCTGACCACAATTGTAGCACGTGTTCTTGCCTTTCCTGCACTCCCCGAAATGATTATTTCCACATATATTGCATGCCGGCCTTTTCTGAACATTTCCTTGTTGATTCCCCGAGCTCTTGTCGTTGTTGCTGTTGTCCCATTTGCGCTTGTTGCTGTTATTGTTATTATTATTGCCCCCATTGTTACTGTTCTTACTTCCCCCTTCACTCTTCTTTTTATTCCTCTCTTGATTAAATTTGGTTAATGCATCATTTCCCCCTTCCGCAATGATTGACTTCTCCAGCAAGGTTGAGAATGAGTCAATCTGCAGTACTGCTACCTTGTTGAATATCCAAGGTCTCAATCCGTTTTCAAACCTTCTGGCCTTGCGTTCCTCCGTGTCCACTTGATGTGGAGCGAACCTGGTCAGCTCATTGAATCTTGCCACGTACTCAGGTACCGACATGTTTTCATGCTTCAGTTCTAAAAAGTTCACTTCCATCCTACTTTTCATACTCTTCGGGAAATAATTCTCGTTCAATATTTCCTTAAATCTTGTCCATGGCACCACACCATCGCCAGCCCTATTCTGATTGGCTTCCCAGCAAAAATTGGCTTCTCCCTTCATCATATAGGTAGCAAAGATTGTCTTTTGCTCCTCATCTATTCTTGCGATAACGAACGCTTTCTCTATCTCCTTTATCCATGACTGGGCCTCTATCGGGTCCGACGTTCCCCTAAACTCTGGCGGTCCCACCGCTTTAAAGTCTTTGAAATTCGCCAACTGATTTGGTGGTGGTGGCGGATTTGCTACTACTGGGTGGCGGTTTTGCATTGCCTCAGTTAGCATGTCGACGAAGTTCTGCATTGGGTCTATGTTGTGTCCCCCCTCGTCGTTGTTAACTGACTCTTCTACCCCTTGGTTCCTTGGTGGTTGTCTATGTGGCGACATTTTCTGTTATAAACAAAAATTTACATTATTATACTTGTTTCATCTTTTTCATCTCATTGTTTTGTATCTTAGACAACGTTTAGCTAAAATACAAGTAATTATCTCAACACACATATAAACATAAATTTGACTGCATTTATATTCATATGCTAAAACAGTAGTGCATGACACTTTACATCGAAATCATACTGCTATAAATGCTTATATCCCTGAGAAGCTACAAAAGATGGGATCTGACATATCCTACAACTTCCTAGAGTTGGGATTTAGTGACATATTAACCCTCTAATAAAACAAAAGTTGGGTTCTACTGCATCTATTTACATACATAAATAGAAAACAACTAATACTACTGGCTGCGCATCCCCCTACGGATCGCATCATCATATTCCTCATCCCCGATGGCCATTACCACATTCCTGCTGATGGTGTGCATAGACTGGCCCTCCTCAGCTGGGTAGTAGTGCACCCTGCTCTGAAGTCTACCATATGACGATCGATAGACATAGCTAAGTCTATCCGTCCTAACCCGCTTCTCACGGATCTCCTCCTCTAGCTCTATCATTTGACCATGAGCAGCATCCCGCTGGGTTTCCATCTCCATTATGTCCTCTATCGCCTCCTGCCAGTGTGCACGGATGGCGGCTTTCTCTGCCTGAACCTGCTGAACCTTCAGTTCAGCCTCGGCTAACCTAGTCTCAGCCACTGCCAACTTGGCCTGCAGCTCCACATCCTGATCTACGAGCTGATGAGTTAGCACTGCAAAGTGCTCCACTGAATCCTCGTACCCCTGTACCTGATCCTCCAGTCCTACAATCCTCTCTTTCAGCTCCGTGTTCTCGCCAGAGAACTGGTAAGCTGCATCCTTGTACTGATCCTCCATATGCTAGTGGGTCAGATTCTGCTCCTCTAGATGTTGGACCCTCGCCTCCAGCTCCTCGTTCCTAGTAGTCAAGTCCTCTATGATGTCAGCGGCAGTAGTGCCCATGCCATCAGCTGATTTATCCTCCTCAGACTCATCAGACTCTGCCTCCTCCTCACTGTAAGGCCTCATCACACTGCCCCAGACGGGCTCCACGCGATCCCC